>VXAV01012029.1:0-28168 GCA_013399715.1 Alectura lathami
TCCCACGTCCATGCAGCTGGGCTGTGCTGGTGGAGCCAGGCACGGTCTCAGCATACAGAAGGGAGCTGAAGGCTCCCAAAATGTGGCACAGGGAACTTCTTCCTCCACCACACGAGCTGGGAGAGGAGGCAAACGTGGACCAGGACCCTCCGGCCCCAGGAGGCTGGGTCCCACAGCCACAGTGGCACAGGGCTCCCGCTCCTCAGCTGCTCTCTTCAGGGACCTGGCCTGGGATGGGGCAGCCCCCCTTGCCCTGCTCCAGCCTGTTCCTGGGGCCGGGGCTGATGCAGCCAGCACTGGTTTCCAGCGTGCACGTCGCTCTCTGGAGGAACTGCAGGATGTTTTCCTGGACCGAGGCCTCTGAGACGGACAAGCACAGCTCCTGGCCCAGCGGCCGGTGGAGGCAGCTGCGCCAGAGCCGGGCCAGCTCCTCCCGGATCTGCCGGTTCAGCAGCCCGTAGAAGAAGGGGTTGATGGCGAAGGAGGAGTAGGCAATCCAGGTGACCACCATCTCGCCGTGCCCGCCGCCCGTCGCAGCGTCAGCAATGGAGGAGTGCAGGTGGAAGGCGAAGAAGGGCAGCCAGCAGCATAGGAACTGCCCCACGATGAGGACCAAGGTGAGGATGGCCTTGTTGCCTCCCAAAAAGCGCTCAGGCGTCAGCCGGGGCAGTGGCAGGTTCCGGGTGGTGACGATGGTCACTTGGCTGGTGACGGAGTCGGAGCGGGGCCGCGGTGCGGCCACCTGTGCCAGCACGGGTGCGTGCTGTAGGGACGCCAACCGGGCCACCCGGTAGATGCTACAGTAGACGGCGAAGATGATGATGGTGGGCAAGATGAAGCAGACGATGCTGAAGATGATCACAAAAGCCTCCTTGTGGGCCCCGGGACTCCAATAGACTGTGCACCGACTGGCGCTGGTGGCCCCGTTGTCTTGGGGCCAGCCCACCACCGCCAGGACGGTGATGAGGACAGACTTGACCCAAATGAAGACGACTCCAGCCACTGCCAGCCGGATGGTCATCTTGACCTCGTAGCGCATGGGGTGGACGATGTAGTAGTAGCGCTCCACACTGATGATGGAGATGGTAAGGATGGAGGCGCTGATGAAACAGACGTTCAGGAATATCAAGGCCTGGCACTCGGCGATGCTGTAGATGACCCTGTTGAAGCAGGAGGAGCTGGAGATGATCCCCAGGGGCATGAGGAAGATGGCAGAGAGAAGGTCGACCACGCAGAGGTGGCAGACGAAGATGAACTTCCTGACGAGGGGGGTTTTCAGGATGACGACCATCACCACCACGTTGGCCACCAGGGCGGTGACGGTGAGCAGCACCATGCAGAGAAGGCCCAGCGCCTCCTGAGCTGGGGACTGCTCGGGGACGGAGGGGGACTCCAGACTGGCTGTGGCGTTGGGCCCTGGCCGGCTCGCCATGCCTGCCGGGGACTAAGCCAGTGGCTCCGGTGGCTGCATCATGCAGACAAATCTCCTGCGTCCCTTGGAGGGAGAGCCCGCCGCAAGCATGGCTGCTGTCTTCTCACGAGCAGGCCCCTTGCCTACTGGGGAGGGAGAGGGGCATGAAGGGGAAGGAGCAAAACAAGAGCCACAGGGAATCCCTCAGAGGTGGTCTCCAGAATGCCCCAGAGAGGTGGCAGGGCAGAGATAGCACTGTGGGACCCGCCGCCATGCCAGCCAGCCCCACACTCCGTCCCCCTGCCCCAGAGGGGGCAAAGCCAGCCCCACCCGCCCCCTCCCTGCAGCCCCCTCTCCGTGTCCCCATTCCTGCCGGGGGGTGTCCCTGGGCGGTGGGGTGGCATTGACGCACCTCAGCTCCTCGGGGATGGGCGATGCTCCCCTTCTTGTGGGGCTGGTCCTTGTCACCGGTGCTGTTCCCGCGGCAGCAGTGGGGCTCCCAAGGCCACGTCCCCCCTTCCCCGCGGCCGTCACCCGTTAGTCATCCTGTTTGCCTGCCGCCGATGGCACCGGCTGTCACACCCGGGCTCTGCCTGCCCGTTGACAGCACTGGCGGCCCGCAGGGACAGCTGCTGGGTCCTAGCAGCCGGCGGGTGACAGGGCAGGGGGGAGAGGGGGGCTGTGACCCACAGGGGCCCTTCCCACAATGGAACATGCAGCAAAGTGCAGGGGGGACGGCGCTCCGAGGAGGGTGACCAGAGGGTGTCCCCAAGGCAGGGAGACGTGACTTGGTGCAGCCAAGCATCACCGGGGGGGACTTGTGCTCAAGGGGACGAAGGGGATGGAGAGGGGCACCAAAGAGGGGCAGCCACTGAGGAGACAGGGATGGGCTTCTCTGCGCTTGTCCTCATCCCCTCCATAGCCCTGATGCCACAGTGATGGGCACAAGCCTGGCTAGGGGCACCTGGCTCGCCAAGCCACCGGATTTCATCCCAAGTCTGCTGGCACCGATGGCCACAACAGAGCCACGCACACCAGGGCTGACCTGCAGCCAGGGCCCCCCGCTCAGCCCCTCGTGCTCCGCAGGAAAGCAGCTGCACTGCTCAGTGCAAGGCACAGTGGATTTATTGATGGCCGGAACAGTCCGGGCACCTCTGTCCCACACCCAGGTGGGGTGGCCATAGAGCCCGGATCCCTGTGCTCCAGGCTGGTGGCACTCCTGCTGCCGGGAGGGGACACAAGGAGCCCTGGTGCCCTCAGAAGTGGAGCTGAACAAGGTAGCGGATCCGGCACTGGTTCTCCTGGTAGATGAGGTACTCGCTTTGGAAGAAGGAGGAATCCTTGTAGGCCGGCATGGGGATGGGCTTGCCCTGGCACACCAGCACCTTCTTCCCATCCAGCAGCACCTCCTTGTCCTGTGCAGGGTCTGGGCGAGAAGAGTCCGCTGGTGTCAGCTCATCCACAGGCCACCCCGCAGCCCCCAGCCCCTCCCACCCCACGCTCACCTGGCTCGGTGCGGCCGCAGGCCAGGACGCTGTCGTAGCCGTCGGGCGGCTGCCGCAGCGTGGGCTCGTCGCAGGTGATGCGATATGGCTTGCCCAGGGCCACCTCCGTCAGGAACATGAGGCCGACCCGCTGGGACGTGCAGCCCACTGCCACCAGGAAGGGAAAGGGATGGTGGCACTGGTGTTCCCACCCGGTTGTGCCTGGGTCCCCAGCATGGAAGGGGCTTGGCACAGAGTTTGCACGGGGAGCTGGGCTCGCACAGACAGCCCGGGCTGCTCACCGTAGCAGGCGGATTTGCTGTTCTCAGAGGCGAAGTAGATGCCCTTGCCCACACGCCCGCCCGAGTGGGGCATGATGCGCAGCCCGTTCCTGAGGATGGCTGCAACCACTGCCACGTTGGTGCCGTGCCAGAGCAGGCGCCGGTGCTCCAGGTGGTCATGGGCCTTGAAGAGCTCGTCCTGGAAAGACACGGAGCCAAGGGCTGGCCAGGGAGAGGACCCGTCGGCGCTGCCCCAGCCCTGGCAGCCTGGGGACCCTGCTTTGCTGCACTCGAGTGCCCCTGGACCTGCAGACAAAGCCAGGCTGGGGGCACAGCCGGGGTCTCCCCAGGCTCCTTGCTCTCACCTCGCCCTCTCGGGCAACCATCCAGATATTGAGGACGCGGACCTGGCTCCCTGTCTGTGCCACGTAGTTTAGGATCAGCTGCCAGGGAAGAACGCTGTGTCACCACCAGCAGCCCCTGGTCATGACCCCACGGTGCCCGCCGTGCCTCCAGGGTGGTGGGGATGGTCACACCTGGTACTCCTGGGAGGCTGGGTCCAGCAGGAAAAGCTGGCAGTGCAGCAGGGCGTAGTCCTGGTCCAGCGGGTGGGCGACCTCCTCCTCCACCTTCTCCGCCTGCAGGCTCTGTGCCACCTCGATGTCAGCCAGCACCTGGCAGGGACAGGGCAGTGACACGGTCACTGGGGTCCAGGACAAAACATGCCACCGTGTCCCCGCCCCGCAGGGACAGATGCCACCGCAGTGTCTCACCAGCAGCATGTCCTTCTTGGCACGCAGCAGGTCGGGGGTGTCGATGGGGGGCGGCCGTGCCCGCCCGAAGTTGTGGGGCACAATGGTGTAGAAGCGGGAGGAGAGCTCCTCCAGGCGGGGGACCCTGGGTGGCTGCTCCCCCAGTGCCGCCTCCAGCTCCTCCAGCGCCTCGAAGCCCCGTGCGATCTGCTGCTTGCTCAGCTTCCCCAGTGGCATCTTCTTCACGTCTGGATGGGGTGGAGGGCACGCCATCACCCTCTGTGCTCTCCGAACATTGCCAGCATCACCGTGGTCAAAGGGATGCTCAAAAACCCACCAGCATCTCGCCCCCACCTGCAGGGTCCCCAGCACCTCCTACCGATATTCATGGTCTGCATGGCATGGCGGAACATGTCGCTGCTGAAGATGAGGGCCACCAGGTCCTGTGTGGTCTTGTCCAAGGTGCAAGGCAGCACGCGTTGCTTGGGGACCTTCTCACCATCTGTGCTGTCCAGCTGCGGGAGCAGACCCCAGCCATGCCCCATGCCACCCTGATGCCTGTGAAGCTCTGCTCTTGGGCTTGTGCTCACACCAAAGCCCACCCTGCCAACCCTGCTGGATGTCCTGGTCCTGGGGACCCAAAGTGATGCCCCACTCACCCTTAGGGCCACCTCCACCTCCTGCCCGTCCCCGGGCTGCACCTCGATGAGCGTGTACTTCCCCGGCTGGGCCACAAAGCTCTCACGTGCTGCCCAGCTGTTCTTGGTCTTTTCCCGAAACTTCTTCTCAAAATCCTTCTTGGCAGCTTCCAGAGAGGCGAAGGGCGTGAGCTTGGACTGGCCCACCTCTCCCTGCAGCAGACACAGCATCAGGGGCACCGTGTAGGAGCCACAGGCACCTGATGCCATGGGTGTCCTTGTTGGCGTGTCCCCTTAGCGTCGGGACACATCTTTGATGCCCCCCAGGGAGGGACTGGGAATGTGGGATGGGAGAGCAGCAGGCAGGGAGCACCCCAGCCCCTTGGGGGATCTGGGGAGTGCCACAGGGGGTGGGCTCACCACGCGTCCCCAGCGGGTCCAGGTGCTGTAGGTGCCGTCGTGCTCGATGAGCTGGATGATGTAGAACTTGTTGTTGTTGGCGCTGATGTTGGTCTGGTTCAGGGTGCAGTCGTAGTCCTCGTAGACCTGCGGCATGCAGCGGGCTCTGGGCTGCCACCGGGGTGGCACTGGGGGCCAGAGGGGTGCTCCATAGAGCTGGGGACATGGGGGTCTGCGCGGAGAATTGGGGCCCCTTCCTCAACTCCTCCCATCCCCACCACGCCCCAAATGCCCCCTCCCCACGCTCACCCGCGCACCCGGCCCCGTGCTCAGGGGGCACGGCCCGTCGATGGTGGCCGGGGGCTTCTCTTTGGGGGCCGCCTTCAGGGCAGCCAGCGCGGAGCTCCAAGCCTCCTCCTCCTGTCCCCTCTTGGCTTTCTTGCCCCCGGCCGCGGGCTGGCGTGCGGGGGCTGGTCGGGGCTTGGTGGCCATGGGCCTGCTGCTCCCACGGGGCTTCAGCCAGCGAGCAGAAGCCTGCAGGAGCGAGGGATGCCGAGCTGCCCTTCCGGGAAGGTCCGGCTGGGCTGTGCCTCGCCTGCCCTACGCCTACAGCCGGGAGCTGTGCGGGAGGAGGGGAGAGCATGGGGGAGAGCGTGGGGCTGCCTCACAGGGACCCCAAGCCCTACGCCCCAAGGGGCAGGCAGGGAAGCAAGCTATGCCCTCTCCTCGTCCCCCCAAATGCCTCCAGACAGCCCCAAATCCCAGCGCAGCACCCTGCGGGGCGAGGTCGCAGTGCTTTGATTTGTGCCCGCGGGGGGAGCTCAGCAAACCTCCTGTGCGTCCCTGTCCCCTCCAAACAGCGGGTGCTGGGGGCAGCGAGGGGAACGAGGGGAAGGGAACGGTGCAGGGGGCAGCCATCGCAGAAGTTTCTCTCCGGGGAAAAAGCAGGCAGCAGCCAGGGACAAGCGGAAACTGCAAGCAGGAGGGCACACCCCCAAGCAGCATTCCCCTCGGTGCCGTTCAGAGCACAGCCTCGAAAGAGCCAAAACCCGTGTCCGTGCTGAAGCGGCGTTTTGCAGGTGAGGTCTCTTCTCTCTTCAGTACCTCGGGAGGCGAGGAATGACCGCAGGAACACTTCCCAGCTGCTTTCTGTCAGTCTGCAGCCTGGCTCCCCGAGGGACGGGCAGCAAAACAGCACTGCTGCGCCTGCCCAGAGCATCCCAGAGGCCCTGCTGGCTGCCTGCAGCTGGCCTCAGGCCTGGGGGCTGGTCAGAGGCAGCACCAACAAGCGACAGCTCGGTGTGCTCCACCCCACCTGTGGGACACGGTGCTGTCCTTCCTGCCGAGGTGACGAGGGGCGATGCTGCAGGGTGACTGTGGAGCTCACAAAGGTAAACTCCATGCAGGCAAGGGGATGGGCCCATGTCCTCCTTTGGGCAGCGCATGCCAGAGAGCCATTTGTTTTCAAGGCCGGACCTCACCAAGGCAGACAGTCCCCCAAAAGGACTGCAGCCCGCACTGGAGCAGAGAAAATGAATAAGAAGCAAAGAGCAGCAGCAGGAGACCGCAAGCACTGACTCCAACCTCATGTGCCTCCGCTTGCCTTGCTGAAGGGCCAGGGAATGTGACACGGGAAAAGGGGGGCAGCGCAGGCTACGTGGGGTGGGTAGGCTCTGAAGTGAAGCCTGGGCAACGCGGAGGAAAGCTGCTTCCCCAGGTGCTTGCTTTTCAGCATGTCTTCTTTGTTTCTCAACACCTGGATGATTAACTAACAGCTCACGCTAGATGACTGCAAATCAAATAAAGTGAAACTCTCTGAGTGAAGGCTGCTTTTCCTGCAACGCATACCATGCCCTGCTTCCCCCCAGGCCTGGCTCTTGAGACCCGGGGGGTTGCTGCTGGTGCTCCAGCTCTGCTCTCGTTCACTCACAGGGGGCTTCTCAGCACAGCTGATGGACGAGCCTGCAGCAAAATGGCACAGAGCACAGCCCTGCTTGGGGAGTGCAGGGAGGTGCTGGGGAAGGGCCCGTTGTCTCGGCTGGGGCTATGGGCACAGACCCAGCGTGCGCAGCTGCACATCTCCTGCTTGGGGAAAGCAGAGGTTTCACCTTATTTTCTGGAGTCTCCATGTGAAGGAGCAGGATCTGCATTTCTCCTTCGTTTACCCCTGAGAAGCTGCCGCAAGAAGGAAGGTGCCCATGTTTTCCAGCTCTGGTGTCAGAGGAGCTGGCACCTGGCACTGCACCAGGCATATTTGGCTTTTGCAGATAAAAACCGCAGCAAGCCACAGCAAAGAACAGGTGGCATTCAGTGTATTCACTGCATGGTTTGTTTAACCCCTGCTAACAGCTCTCGTAAGGACTATCAGCCGCCTGCTGCCCTGTCCCACCTCATCCCACTCCTCCTGCACTGGGAACGGCTCACTGCTGGAGCTACAAGGGACAGCCATCCTCCAGGGTAGAGGGGAAGGTTCCAAGGGCTCAAGCGGGCTCAGCAGCAGCTGTTCCTGCCCTGGCACAGCACAAAAAGGAAAGCGCGGGCCATCAGCTGCTCTCAGGATGCACCTGGCACTGGAACAGCACCCGAAGGTGAGGCTGAACCTTCCACACCTCCAGCACAGCCCCTGCAAGCCATCCCAAGAAGCTGGGCCTCAATGCCCAGACCTCACCTGGAAGACTCCCCAAGGGCCGCAGCGAGCCCCAGAGCATGTGCAGATGGCACAGCCCCTCCTGCCAGCACGGTTTCCTGGCTCTGTGCTTGGGTTCGCAGTCAGACCCCGCACAGAGGTGGTGCTGCAGCGCTCGCATGCTGTCGCTGGAGCCTGCTCAGGAGAGCTCCAGGCTGTTCTCCATCCCCTCGCCCTCACTCACCCGCGGCACAGCTTAGCGGGTCAGGGGAGGACAGGGGATGAGCTCCCGCAAGCAGGAGCTGGAATAAACCAAATCGTCATAGCGGGTTTAGCACTGCAGGAGCAGCCCAGCGTGATGCCGAGCAGCAGTGAGGCCGAGGACCGCACCGGCTGCCTCCGAGCACACCCAGGGCTGCCACACACCAGCACGCCCAGGGCTGTCACACGCCAGCACACCCAGGGCTGTCACACACCAGCACACCCAGGGCTGTCACACACCAGCACGCCCAGGGCTGTCACACACCCACAGGACCCACCCGTGAAGCCGGGGCACCACCAGGCCCAGCCCCTCGGGTGCGGGGGCCTAGGCCTGAAGCAGGCAGCGGCTTGCAGGGCAGCCCTCAGGGCCGGTGAGTGTTCCTTCCGTGATAACCCCGCCCCGCACCTTCCCCAAGCCACGCCACAAGCCACAGCCGGTATTTTTGTCAGACACCCGCGTTGTCCCGCTCCGTCCCACCCGGAGGGGCCGTGGAGGGGGAGGCGCCGCCGCCGCCGCCCCCGCACTACAACTCCCAGCGTGCCCCGCGGCAGGCAGCTGCGCCTGCGCATCAGGTGGAAGCTTCGAGGCGGCGGGCGCGGTGCTTCTTGGGTAGAAGACGGCCAGTCACCTGGGCGCCATTTTGTGGCGAGGGAGCGAGGAGGTGCGCGCGTGTGTGCGGCGCCCCGTGGTGGCGGTTAGCGCCGTGCCGTGGGCTTGCGGATCGTGGCCAGCGCCATGGGCTCGGACAAGCGGTGAGCGCCGGTGGGGGAGCGCGGGGAGAGGCGGGGGACGGAGGGAGAGGGAGGAGGAGGAGGAGGAGGGAGGGGGCNTGCCCCGCAGCGTGAGCAGGACGGAGCGGAGCGGCCGCTACGGCTCCATCGTGGAGAGGGAGGACCGCGACGAGCGGGAGTCCCGGAGCCGGCGCAGGGACTCCGACTACAAACGGTCGAGCGAGGAGCGGCGCGGGGACCGCTACGACGACTACCGCGACTACGACAGCCGGGACTACGACAGCCGAGACTACGACAGCCGCGATAGCCGGGACTGCCGGGACTACGACAGCCGGGACTACGACAGCCGCGATAGCCGAGACTGCCGGGATTACGATAGTCGCGACAGCCGGGACTGCAGGGACTACGATAGCCGCGACTGCCGAGACTACGACAGCCGGGACGGCCGGGACTATGACTGCCGAGACTACGACAGCCGGGATTGCAGAGACTACGACAGTCGCGACAGCCGGGACTATGACAGCCGGGACTATGACAGAGACTACGACAGCCGCGACTACGACAGCCCTGAGGTGAGCCGGGGGGGTGCTCGCGGCCGCGGGTTCGTGCCCGTGCTGGGCAGGGGCGTGGGGCTGGAACCTGCCCCGGGGGGGACAGGTGCCTGCGCGTGGGGCTGGGGTGGGTTGTGTTGGTGCTTGGCTGGCTGGCGTCGGGGCTCCCGGCCCCTAATCGGGGGGTGCTGGTTCCGCAGAGGGAGCGGGAGCGCAGAAACAGCGATAAGTCAGAAGATGGCTACCACTCGGATGGTGACTACGGAGAGCACGACTACAGGAACGACATTAACGATGAGAAAGAAAGCAAGACCATCATGTTGCGTGGCCTTCCCATCACGGTTACGGAGAACGATGTGAGTAGCAAATGGGGCTCTGCCGCTCTGGCTCGGGGGAGGGCTGCGGGGCTGCGGCTGCTGCCATTTTGTTGAAAGCCGCATCATGGTGGCCGCGTTCAGGCGCGTTGGTAGCGCTTCCATTTTGAATCCTAAACAGACTTCGGCTGCCTCTGTTAAATAACAGAGGTCGTTTCAATGTGATGCTGCTCCTTAAAGTAGAACTGCTCGTGAATGGTGTTTTTCACATTCATTTGTATGCTTCCCCTAAGATTTCGTGAATTTTAAACTGTGCGTTCTGTTTTGCTTTTTCCATGCTGTATGTGAGGCTGTGGTTTTAGACTTTATTTATTGCACTCAGCTGGAAGAGTGAGAGGAGAGAGTGAGAAATACAGTTGCTTTAGTTATTCCTGGGTTTGTATGGAAGGCAGAAGTTCGGCTGGTGGGTGGCACAGACGCTGCGCTTCTCAGCTAGGAGGAGCCCTGCAGGGCATGGCTTTGTGTGGGGACAGCTGGGCGAGCCATAAAATGGCTGCTGCGGAGCCGAGGGAGGAAGTACGAGTGAGCTTGGTGCACAGTCATAGAGCTATGATGGAAAGAACTCGCAGGTGGTCAGCTTGGAGCCTTTTTTTTTTTTTTTCCTTAAATCTGCCTCAGTAGATTGTTTTGCTGACCAAGGTACAAGCATGCAGCTGCTGTGTGAGGTAGGGAAGAAAAACACCTGTAAGAGCAAAGATGCATCTGTTTTCAGGCAGGCTCCCCTTGTGACTGAGGTCTTTGTGCCTCAGTTGCTAATGTAGAAAAACATCTTGCACCACTTCTGCAGTGGATTTTCTTCATTTTTTTTTTTCCTGATTATTCACTGCCCTCCTAATACTGTTTTCTTTTTAATTGCCATTTCCAGTGTTTTTGTAAGGGCTGGATAAAGCGTAGACTTCCACATCCAAATGAGGGGACCCAGCCAGACATCACGTGAAACGTTTTCATAAGTTTTTGTTTCTGAGATGTTGATATTGTAGCTTTATAGTTGTGCAAATAGCAGCAGCATAATTTAAGGCAAAGCTGAATGTAATTTTAATTCTGAACACATCCCTAGAGTTTAGACTACGCTTTTTGGAACTGTTTGCTTTCTGCTGAAGCTAATTTTTCTAGCTTCTGATTGTAGCTGTACATGTTTTACAACTTTCTCCGTTTTTTTCGTGGAAGGTTCACTATGTTGAATATCATGGGTCAGTTCCAGCTAGCACAAAGAGAGGCAGGCAGCTTTAGATCATTTTTGAGTCTTGTCTGCTGAACAGCCCTGTTGTATGTAGCATAGTGTGAGCTCTGTTTACTGAAAAACCTTTTGTCTTTTGCTGTTATGTTTAAATGAAATAGCTGTCCATGTTTCTTTCTCCTTTATACCCCTCCTTGTGACACAGCTTAAGCAGCTTTGTTGTGGCTAAAGAACTGGTGTCCCTTCCCTTCAGCATGGTCTTTGACAACATATTCTTCACAAATCTAGCTTATTTTCTGAAAAGTGTAAGTAAGGGATGACAACAGCAACTCAGGGCTAAAGAGCATGTGTATCATGGAGCCTTGTAGCGTTGCTGTTCTACTCTGCTCAGAGCTGGATGTGTTCAGGTGCGCAGGAGAGGGATGCTAGCAGTGTTCTTTGTAAAAATGTGTGTAAAAGCTTTGGAGCAAGCACAGTATTTGCCGCGCTTCGTACACCTGCCCTTGGAACACGAGCTCATAGTGATTCAGGTGCTGGATGGTTCTGTGGGCGAAGGGAACACAACAGTTATTTTAGTGGTGCAAGGACCGAATGGGTTCTGTGATGCTTGTCAGTCTCCAGTTCTCCCCTGAGGCCTTTCCTTTTTTCTGAGATACTGTTGAGAACCTTGTGTTCCTGTGTACCGCTTGCGTGGACGTTAAGCTGGGTTAGCTGTCTGCCAAGATTTGGAAACTTAACTGTCTGATTAAAATCTCATGCAGATTCGGGAGCTTATTGAGTCCTTTGAAGGTCCTCAGCCTGCAGACGTGAGGCTGATGAAGAGAAAGACAGGTGAGAGCTCTTATCCAGTTCTTGGTATCACGTTCCTCTTCCCCAGCCCAAAAGAGTATCCAGAATTATCCCCAAACTGCAAGCACGTGCAATCAATAAAAAAAAAAAAAAAGTTTGCCATGGCTAAGGAATGTGGCTTTTTGGAAGACTTGTAGATAGCTGGTCATCATGTTAAAAAGAAGTCTGTCTCCAGGGGTTTTTGTTAACAGGTGTTGGTAAGTAGTACTAGCATAAACCCGTTTAATAGTTTGTATGTTGCATGGTTACCTGTAAACATGGATTCAAATGCAGTGTAGCCAGATGAGGGAGCTTGGTTCCTTGCCATGGCAAAATAACGAGCAGATCCCAGCAGTTGACGTCGCATTTGTAAAGCTGCTTTGTCGTGAAGTAATGAAGCAGTTGGAGAGAGATTCGCCTGTTTTAAAGGAACTGACTAACACAAGTATCCCGTCTATATCTGAATGCTGTCTCTAGGTGTAAGCCGTGGTTTCGCCTTCGTGGAGTTTTATCACTTTCAAGATGCTACCAGCTGGATGGAAGCCAATCAGGTTGCTTCACTCACCAAGTCTAGATATACCTGAAAATGGAAAAAGTCTGTACAGTTTAAAAAAAAAAAAAAAAAAGGAAAAAAAAAAAAGGTGGAAGGAGTGGTTTGTTCCATAACAGTGATTTAATGAGCAAAAGCTTTGTATATATTAAAATTTTTAACAATGGTACAGAACAGTTAACGTTATGAAAGAAAATGGGCTACTTTGAGTGTTCCCTCCTGAAACGTACCATTGTCTTAAGTTACATGGGGTCAGTCTAACTGGCTCTGGAAGGTTTAGCACGCAGTCCATAGAGCACTGTTACTTACTTCCACCTGATGTTTCTTCTGTTACCAGAGAAGGCATCAGATGCTGTGATCTTTGCATTACATTGGTATTAACTGTGATAAAAGTTTAGAAAAAGGTGTGCCAGTTCATCAGAAAGGTATGTTACTGAGTTAGAGGAGGAGAACTGGCTCTCTGAGCTGAAAATGCATGTTTATTCCAGATAAACCCAGCAGGAACTGAGTTCTCTTACAAATCCTGCTGTGTATTTTGGCTTTTCTGGACTATGACTCGATAAGGAGCCAAAATGCAAAAATCCAGTGGGATTTTCCCATTGCTCTGTGAACACACTTGGGTTTGCTCGTTTTTGAGTAGTCCTCTGTTTTAACAACAGATTTTAAATATGCTCCTGAAGCGAGCACAGCGCGTGGAGCCAGTTTTTACGGCTGAGTATAAGCCGTGCAGGCCTGCGGGCAGCACGAGGGACGCGCTGTGCTGGTGTTGCGCCTGAGGAGCGGCACTGCAGCGGCCTGTAGGCAGGCTCGCGCTGCTGCGAGCACTGTGCAGGAGTGGGCCTTCATGTGGCTCCTCCCAGCGAGTTTTCCCATGCTGGCTCAAGTTCTGTTACCTGGTGTGCTGCTCCATAGGGTGGTCGGGTGCAGCAGGACGACTCATGCCAAGCGGCTGATGCTGAGCATGTTTTCAGAGATGAGATAATTTTAATATATACAAAGCTGTATTGATGCATAAGTGCTGAAACAAATACTCAAATTCACTCCAGTAACCCAGCCACCCTAGCCTTAGGGAAACCATAGACCCTCTCCAGCAGCCCGGTGGCTGGCTGTTAGCTGAAAGAACGATGTATTGCAACCATGGCAGCAGCTCTGTTTCTATGTGTGCCTGTCCAGTGAGCGCTGGGCCCTCCCACCCTCCCTCCTGCCGGTAGGAGACATGGCTTTGCCCTATTTAGTTGCGCAGAATGCGAGAGCCTGATTCACGCTGCGTGCTAGATGTGTCTGCCAGATCCTGGTAGCAGAGAAGCCACTGGTCCTGCTGCTCCTGTGGTACCTCTGCCATGAGCCAACCTGCCACAAAAGTAGTTCTTGTACGTAAATGTCTGGGGGTTGGCATCTAGTGCACGTTTCCTCGGACGTCCTTCCTTCCACCTGTGTGACTGAGATACTTTGTCCCTGTGTTGGAAGGGCATTCTGCATGCCCGTGCCTGGCAAAGCATGAGGCTGAGGGTTGAGGCTTCCAAAATGAATTTAAATTCCTCATTCCTGTAAAGGCAGAGTGAGCGGACATGCTGAAAGCATTATGAACTTTTCCTACCTCAGGAGAAGCTTCGCTCTAGTTACTCATTTTGGAGAGCTCCTGCCTGAATGAAGAACACAAAGCTCTTGTGCAGGCTTCCAATTGAACTGATGCTTTAGTCCAAGGAAACCACTCTGAGTTACGTTTCATTTGATGGCACTTGTAATCCAGCCTCCGAGAAGTCTAAACAGGGTCCCTTTGGGAGGAATTACTGTATTTGCAAAGGGACACTGCTGAAGAAAGTGCTTGGAAAAGTAATCCAAATGTGGTTGTTTAAAGGTCTGGGGAATTCGGAGTAGGGGAAGAAGTGAAGCAGTCACCTCAGGATGTTTAAAAAGTCGCTCAGTGGTATACCAGAAGTGAATAGAAACGAGCAAAGAGACTCCTAAAAATGTGTCAGTCCTGAATGCAGTGAGTTAGGACTCTTGTCTCCTTCGAGACACTTCCTGGTTCCATGTCAGCGTTTAGGTTTGGCAGCTTTTTCAACACTCCCTGATTCCGTTGATCTTTGCTCCACATCCCGTTCTCTTACTGCCCTGGTCCTCCTCTCTGCAGGATTGGATGGGCAGGGTGTAGGTGGCGGTGGTTGTCCTCCACATCCTCCCCATATGTTGTCCATTTAATTCAGGAGCACTGATTCCTCCGAAGGGTGCTCTGCCATGGGAAAATGAACGGCTGTGCCTCGATACAGGAATAATTGAAACCACTTTTTTTGCAGAAAAAGCTGGTGATTCAAGGGAAACAGATAGCGATGCACTACAGCAACCCCAGGCCTAAATTTGAGGACTGGCTTTGCAACAAGGTACGGTGTTTCTGTTTGTTTCAGTTGGCTTCATCTATTTCCACCAAGCTCAGCGCTTTGAACAAAGCGATGCATGATTCTGCTTGTCCTTACAATGATGGAGGAAGCCTAAGGCACGGGAATGAAAGGATTTTGTCAATCTGGTGGCAGAAATAGGTGGAGAGATGGAGTCTCTGGGGCTGAAGGAGAGGGGTTGGTGCTCACTGGTGTGCTTGCCCTCTGGGACTGTACCAGTGCAGCTGCGCGTTGCTCCCATTAACGTGTGGCTGATCCGGAGCACGTCTTCAGGAGCTGCTCTTCACAGCCGAGCTGGTGGCATGGTCAGCATCCTGAGGGAATTTTTCTATGAGGCTGCTCTCCCTTTTTAGCAAATCAATAACACTTTCAGCCTTGGGCTGAGCTTCAGCTTTTGCTGACGGATGCAGTAGCTGTGTGCACATAGAACAGAGACTAGGAGGACGTTGTCATTTTCTCTTTGTAGCGGTCAGGTGGTGATCCACACCAGAATGTGCAGTCCTCAGGTGAATTCTGTGTTCCTCAGGTGACAGCTGATCTGGTGTGCACTGTTTGTTTGACCCCCTTTAAGCAGAGATGGCCAAAACTGGGCTGTTCTGTTCTGCTTCAGCTACCTAAAGATAACTTGTTTCCCAGCCTGTGCTTCAGTTCAGTGTCGTGCTCTTTACTCTGTCAGGGATTGTGAGTTCAAGACTGCACAGCTCAAGTACCTGTGTAACTCAGGGTAGTTCTAGAGACTTGAGCAGAGGTAACTGGGATGTTGTAAAATGCAGCTCTGGTGCAGATGGGGATGAGTTTTGCTGTTCATGATTATTCTAGTGAGTTCAGTTTGGCAGTACTCCCAGTGTCTTTTCGGTGTTGTACAGCAAACGCCACTGTGGTTACAGATACTTCAGTTCTTACTAGCTCTACTCTTTTCCCTCACAGTGCTGTCTGTACAACTTCAGAAGGAGGCTAAAGTGCTTCCGCTGTGGAGCGGACAAGTTTGGTGAGTCATCCCTTTGGATGTATTTGAATTCGGGGGAGACTGCAGGCCTAGGGCAGTTGTGGGAAATTAGGAGTTTGAGCAGTGTTGTGACTAATATTTTTCCCTTCTGTGAAGATTCAGAGCAGGAGGTGCCACCTGGAGCAGCAGAAGCTGTTCAGTCTGTGGATTATTACTGCGACAGTAAGTTTCCTTGGATTGCATGTACAATGTGATGTGCGTACACAGGAAAATCCTTCCTGTAGCTCACGCTGCCCTCTGGAGCCCACGCTGCGCTCTCGGCGCACGGTGCTTACTGTGGTTAGGTTGTTCCTGATCTGCAGCCTGGTATGCATGAGTGTTGGCGAGGGCTTCTGCTCAAGAAGTGCTTTCCTTTCTTTGAAAGGGTACTGACAGCCCTCTTGTCTTCCCAAGTGCTTCCCACCAGCCCCCAAACACTGCGCTCGTGAGATGGAAACACGCTCTTATCCAAAACTGCTGCTGGTTTTCGGTTGTTTTGTTGTTTGAAGAACTTGAAGTACTCTAAAGAGCCTTTAATGTGCACAGCTAATGTCATACTTTCTCTTTTCCCCAGCCATCATTCTCCGAAACATTGCTCCTCACACGGTAGTGGAATCCATCATGACTGCTTTGTCTCCATATGCCTCTCTGGCAGTCAATAATATTCGTCTTATCAAAGACAAGCAGACTCAGCAAAATAGAGGCTTTGCATTTGTGCAGCTGTCTTCTGCCATGGTGAGGGCCTTCCTGGTTTTGTGCTGAGGTCTGCACTAGCTCCCTGAGGCTTCATAGATCATTGAACGCACATTGAATGTGTCAGAGCGTTTCATCATTAGCTGCAGCTTGGAAGGAAGGTGTGGGATGCTGTGAACACAGGGGAGAAGTCCTCGCAGCAGAGTGCTCTTTGGGATTGAAGGCTGGCTTCAGGCTTGGGTCACAAATAATGGTGTGGGGTCATATTTGGATTGCAAAAAAACAAAGGGCTGGAGCATACAGTATGTGAGGAAATGCACAGAGTTGGGCTCCTTGGGAAGGCGGAGGAGGGGGAGTCTTGCTGCTCTCTGCAGCATGCAGAGAGCAAGGGTGCAGGGATGGCAGAGACCCACTCCTAAAGCCTAGGCAGAGTAGGCAGCAGGCACACTGAAATGTGGGAAATGGCAAGGGCACAAGGGGAGTGCCGTCCCTGGGGGGGAACGTGGGTACTGGCGGGAGGGTGCTGGAGCCTCTGTTGCTGGAGATGCTCAAACTGATGGGCAGCGCAGTCTGCTTGGAGCTGCTTTAAGCAGGGCTCAGCAGTTTGGCGTTGGATGACAGTGGGTGGCTGACCTCAGTCTCTGCTGGCCTGCCTTTTGGGGCAAACAGCTGTTCAGTGAAGCTGAGCGCTGAGATGTTTAATATTCAGTGACCCTGCAGTGTCTGGGAAGGTCACTGCCTGCAGGTGGGCTGTGGTCCTGCTGCTGTGCTCTGTATATTGTGGGGGGAGACAGTGGTGTTACTGCAGCTTTAACTGTTTCAGTGGTGTGTGTGGAAAGTCGGAGCTTTGGAAACTTCTGACTCCTTCTCAGTAACCTGCTTTTCATAATAATGAGTGTTTCTCGTTGTAGGATGCTTCTCAACTGCTGCAGATCTTACAAAGTCTTCAGCCACCACTAAAAATTGATGGCAAAACAATTGGTGTTGACTTTGCAAAGAGTGCCAGAAAGTGAGTTGCAGTAGCAGTTGGTTCCCCCCCATATCCCTTCTTTATATTAAAGATAGGCACTTCTCACTGGGGCTTTTGTTAAGATTGCAAAGTTCTGCTTCCCTCAAGTGTCTTGTGTTGCGTGGGTGTTTATTGTGTGTGAGGAGAGTGAAAGCAGTGTGCCTTATCTCCATCTCCAGTCCTCTGATGCTGCCATTGGACCTGCTTGCACACGCAGCGCGGTTGTGTCATTGGAGGCTTAGTGCCTGGTTACTGACTGTACAGTGAGCTTCGGGTTCCTTCACCTGCCAAGCAGCAATTTGGCTGATTCATTACAACCAGAGTGTTTAAGATTTGCCAGGAAATCCATGCATAGTGGCAGACCCTGTCTCCTTGTGTAGTGCCACTTCAGAAAAAAGCAGTGCTTACTCAGGTGTGTGACGTTTGTGCTTTCAGAGACCTGCTTCTCCCTGATGGTAACAGGGTCAGCGCTTTCTCTGTGGCTAGTACAGCCATTGCTGCAGCACAGTGGTCGTCCACTCAGGTATGGTTTGGAGACTTGCTCACAGCCCTGTTTTGCTTAAAAATTTTACCTCTCTCTGATTTAAAAAAAAAAAAAAAAGTAAAAATGAAAAATCACCTGCTTGGATTGCAGCCTCAGGCTGGAGAAGGCAGCACCCTTGACTACAGCTACCTGCAGCCGGGACAGGACGGCTACACGCAGTACGCTCAGGTTGGTGGCGGGGGTTGTGCCGCGCCCTGTGGGCTGTTGCAGTTTGGGTGGCTGCTCACCCTGTGGTGGTGTTCATTTCCCTTCGCAGTACTCCCAGGATTACCAGCAGTACTACCAAAACCAAGGAGCCGTGTTGGACACGGATGCAGCTACCATATCAGGTAGTGCTTGATGCTGTTTGCAGCGATCTGCAGTAGTGATACTTTATCTTCTGAGCCAATTTCCCGTGTAAAGAGAGACCTGCCTGATCTTACTGCCAGGATGTGTGGATTGAGTGTGTGTTACTAGAGAAGCAAGTTGTTTCACATGGGGCCTCTGGTCTGTGAGATGAGTGTAGCTGCTGTTTGAGACTGTTGACAGAAAGCCTTGAACTCGTGAGAACAAATTCTCAGCGCTGGCAGCTGTCAGAGGCCAGGAATCACTGGCTTTGAGAGCAAAATATTTCCTCCTGAAAAGGAAACTGTTCCTTGTCTGGATAGAAAATACCCAGTGTGTTTGTCTCCTTTTGAATGTTTATTGCCTTGTTTGGCTGCTGGAGCTGGAATTGGGAGCTGAAACTGTAAACAGAGTAATTTTAGCCCCGGGATGAAGTCCTGTTCTACAGATCCCTTGGCTTATCCATTACTGCTCTGTGTTGGCAGGAGCCCCAGTCACCACCACCACGGCTGCAGTCGTGTCGCAGAGCCCTCAGCTCTACAACCAGCAGACGAGCTCCACTGACGCTCCGGTGAGCATGGCACTCCTCACTGTCAGTGCCGGGGTTGCGCTCGGTGGGACATCCGCCTTAACTGCGGCCTCCGCTCCTCATAGCGAGCGTGGTGCAGCAGCGCTGGTCAGTGTCACGGGGGAGGTAGTGGCAGTGCTCGTGCTTATAGCAGATTCATCAGCCCTTCTCTGCAGTGGTTCTGCTCTTTGTTAAAATGAGTTCTAAGCGTGCTGGCAAAGAGGAGCTAGCTCTTGTGTGTGCAGTGCGGACTGCGTGTGCCTTACCTCGCTGTCCTTGTCTTGCACCTCAGTGATGAATTTTTCTCACCGAGGTTTCTGTTTTCTGCTAGGCACAAGCTGCGCCAGCTGCTACTAGCACTCAGGCACCAACAGCTGCTCCAACTGGTGTAGTCCCCGGAACCAAGTACGGTAAGCAGAGGGGAGCTGCTGCCGAGCGGGTGGCTGTCCCTCTGGCAAGAGGGGAACTTTGCTCTGGTTGAGTGTTCCACTGCTGTAAGTGGTGCTTGGGTGGTATGAGCGCTGTGCAGGTGTGTCTGCTCTCCGGCTGCTAACAATCTCAGGATTCGGCCTGAGATGTACAAAGGTACCGGTGTGAATTCTTCTGGGATGACCCTGTCCCATACTCTGATCTGTTTTGCAGCTGTCCCTGATACATCCACCTACCAGTACGATGAGTCTTCAGGATATTACTATGATCCTGTAACAGGGCTCTACTATGATCCTAACTCCCAGGTAAACACAAGTTCTCACTGCCTCTTCTAACTGTCAGTGCCCATTAGATCAGTGTCTGTTACCACGAGTGAAACTGGCTTTGGGAGGGGAAACAGAATACCCATTGTAGCAGGGGCTGCTTCACTTCTCGCTGATTATAAGCCATAATTTTTCTTTTTCTCTCAGTTTTTCTCTCAGTTTGGCCTGTGTAGGGTTAGCGCTTTACAGATTCTGTCAGTGAGCTGTTTCCTAGCGGAGCGTGCAGCAAAGTGCAGCCAGCTCTGGGCTTTGGTGCATCCTCTCCTGGGAGAGGCGTCAAGGCCACCATCACACTGCTGGGCAGAGCATGTGTTGGGGGCAGGCTTCAGCTGCTCTGCACCTTCTGACTGCTTTGTGGGGGCCTGCGTTGCTCTACAAGATTTCACATTTGATGCATCAGACTAAATCACAGCCTATGTGCGTTCTCGCTTGGGTGCTTGGCTCATGTGGGGTGTGTAACTCTGATTGTTTTCCTCCCTGCCAGTATTACTACAATGCCTTAACCCAGCAGTACCTTTACTGGGATGGCGAAAAGGAGACCTATATGCCTGCTGCGGAAGGTGTCACATACCAACAGACAGCAGCCACCACCACCACCAAAGAAGTGAAGGAGAAGAAGGAGAAGCCTAAGAGTAAAACAGCTCAGCAGGTGTGAAGTGAAGCGGGGTCATAACTGTGCTGGTGTCTTCTGTGGGGTGAGATCGTAGTTGGTCCTCTGGTGATGAGGAAGGCAAGCCTAGTTGCTTGGTGGCGTTGCAGACATCGTGCAGGGCTGGGGAGAGGCGGAGTTGGCAAAGGCTTCAGTGCAGAAATTTCTGCACAGGAAAGATGCGTGCCAGGACCAGTGGGAGTACAGCTGAGCTGCCACCTCACAGGGTGGTTGATGAGAAAGGTTTGTGCTGTGAAACAGACAAACGGCACTGTTCTGAGCACAGCATATGGGGGAGCAGTAGTGAGTTGCCTTGCTCTGGAATGTGTTTGCAAGTGGAGTGGTGGAATCAGTGTTGTTAGGAGACTGCTAGCCGTGAAGGAGCTGTATGAGCAAACTGCTCTGCACCTGTTGCAGATCGCTAAAGACATGGAGCGCTGGGCAAAGAGTTTGAACAAGCAGAAGGAGAACTTCAAGAACAGCTTCCAGCCGCTGAGCACCAGGGAGGAGGAACGGAAAGAATCAGCGGCCGCAGATGCGGGCTTCGCTCTCTTTGAGAAGAAGGTGAGGGTGGTGAGAAGCATGCGGCGGAGCGCGGGGCGGCAGGGTGCGGTGCTCATGGTGCTCTGTCCCCTGCAGGGAGCTCTGTCTGAGAGGCAGCAGATCTTGCCGGAGGTGATGAAGAATGGGGAAGATGAAAATCCGCTGAAGGTGAGCACGGGTTGCGTTGTGGTTGGTGGAGGTGGGATTGCTGTATCCCCACAGCTCGCTGCCACGGGTCGGGCACTGTGAGAGGAGGGCTAGCAGGTGCCTGGGTTTGCACAGCATCCTCTGTCGAAGGCTGCAGTGCTTACAGTGACCCTGTGCAAGTGCTGTAGGCTCGGAGGCTGAGAGACGCTGAGAAAAGTTGCCCTGACCTCCAGCCTCAAAGGCTCACTTGAGGTTTTGAAGTTCCCAAAAGTTCTGTATTCAAACTAGTTTGTGTAGCTTAAAGAAGTCTTGCAGCATGGGGCTCTTCGGGGTTGCGTTTCACCCTTCGGCGTTGAGAACGTGATGTCTGCTGTGTCTGCACAGCTGCCTTACCTTGCTGGACTCTCAACCGTGGTGATGCTGCTGCGCTCCCTTAACGCTGTCCTTCCTTCCAGCGTGGCCTGGTGGCTGCCTACAGCGGTGACAGCGATAACGACGAGGACCTGCTGGAAAGAATGGAGAACGAGGAGGAGAAGCTGACTGACTGGAAGAAGATGGCGTGCCTGCTCTGTAGGAGGCAGTTCCCGAACAAAGATGCGCTGATTCGGCACCAGCAGCTGTCGGACTTGCACAAGGTACGCTGTGCTGTCAGGAGGATGGCTGGAGCTCAGCATGTAAACTGAAATGCCGTTTGGAGTGGTGCTCCTCTCACTGTGGAAAACAGTTGTGGGCGGAGTGCTTCTCTCCCCGCAGTCGGCTACTCACTTGCAGAGAGCTGCTGTACGGCCTGCTGCTGACGTGTTGTGCGCTTCACCGTGTTCATGTGGATCTCTTCTTGTTGCAGCAAAACATGGATATCTATAGGAGGTCAAAGCTTTCAGAGCAGGAGCTTGAAGCCTTGGAGCTGCGTGAGAGAGAGGTCAGTGTTGAGATGAGCAGACAACAGATGAGTGGCTGATGGAAAAGGGCTTGCGGAGATAACGCTGAGCTCTCCTTATCCTGCCTCGGTGTTAATGAGATAAGCCTTGTAAGCCAGGCCCTTATTGGGCCGGGGTTCAGAGCTGTCCTGTTAAACAGAGAGAAGCGTCTCCTGCTTGTCAGGGAAGGGTCCTCCTGCCTTGAGGCAGTGTAGCAGTACGAGAGCTCTGGAAGCGGGGCCAGCGAGCTTCCAGCGGCAGACCCTGACCCTGCGGGTCAGCCTGGTGTTGGGGCTGGGCTCTTCTGCCACGCCGCAGGTTGTGATCCGCTCTGGGGAGCTGCTCCAGTTCTTTGTTTGCTAAATACGTACTTACATAGAAATGCTGGATATAATGACCTTCCAGCCAACGCTAACTCTGGTTACCTGCTTACAGATGAAGTACAGAGACAGAGCGGCTGAGAGGCGGGAGAAGTATGGCATCCCCGAGCCCCCCGAGCCAAAGCGCAAGAAGGCCTATGACGCTGGCAGCGTGTACGTAGCTGGAAGTTCCCATGTGCTGGCTTCAGCCCCTGACGGGCAGTGTGGTTAACTGGTCTTGTCTTCCTGCAGTAACTACGAGCAGCCCACCAAAGACGGCCTTGACAACAGTAACATAGGCAACAAGATGCTCCAGGCCATGGGCTGGAGGGAAGGTTCAGGCTTGGGAAGAAAATGTCAGGGCATCACTGCCCCTATTGAGGTGAGTAGAGGCTGATGATCCTCGGTTAGGTCTGGTGCCTCTTCTTAATCAGAAGCACTTGCTGCTGAGATCCCGTGGAAGACGCTGTGCTATCCACTGCCTCTGTTCACAGCAGCTGCCCTCTGTGTGGGCGCAGGGCGGGCGCCTCCCTCTTGGGCAGCCTCCTTGTGGGGTGGGAGAGGCAGCGCCTCCTTGCCCGCGGGTCCCTCTCTGGGTTGTTACGCTTGGAGCTGTATTCCTGTGCCCCCAGCTGGGCTGGGGTGAGAGGTGATCTGCCTCTGCATCCAGGCCGATCTAGGCTGGGTGTTTGTCTGTCAGATGTCCCAGGGGAGCTTGAGAAGCCGGTGTGACGAGCGTTCTCCACGCTGCCTTGCACCCCAGAGCAATGCTTTGTCTCTTCCCTTGCAGGCCCAGGTGCGAATGCGAGGAGCTGGCTTGGGAGCCAAGGGCAGCTCCTACGGGGTCTCCACTGCAGATTCCTACAAGGACGCGGTGCGGAAAGCCATGTTCGCTCGCTTCACCGAGATGGAGTAGCGCGCTCTGCGATGAGCCTGCGGCACGCCTGTTAGAACTGACTTAAATGCCGTAGCCTGGGTGGCCTGGCTGAGTTCTGGTTGTGGGTTAGAGCTGACCATTTCATTCCCTTGGACTCTGTCCCTCTCGGCATGTGACGCTTCCATGAGCAGATTGTCCAAACTGCCCCAACTTCATGCTGGAGAGCTCCTTGCTAGACCAAAGGGGATGCTGATCTTTGTACGGTCGTGTACATAGTGTAATGTACTCTGTGTTCGGAGCGTGTTGTCTGGGTGCTGCTCCTGCCCTCTGGAGCAGGGCTGGGACGTGGTAGCTGTGGTTTCACACCGTCTCTGCTCTCCTTTTGTTGTATTGTCTGTTTTTTTGAGAATCTTCCTGTACATTTTGTATGATACATCTTTGTATAGACTTTTTGAAGACTTGGATTCTAGGTGCCAGTTTGGCTCATTTCCAAATGAAATACATCCCAAAATGCTTCTCTTCCTCTTTCTCGTTGGGTTGAATGAAGAATACCTTGTCAGTGCTGCTTGTCCTTTCTGTTATTCTGCTTCTTCCTGGCTGAGGCTTCGGTCCTGGCCTCTCCCCTCCATGCAGCACCCAACTTGCACCCTGCCCCCCGGGTCTGTTTGGTTTTGGCACAGCAGCTGGCACGTGCCACCCCCTGCCTCTCCCCACCTTGATGTAGGAGCAGGGGCAGCAGCAGCAGCCTTCCAGCAGTGCTCCATGGCTGCCTTCAGCACCTTCATGGGAGGCCTGGGAGGGTTTGGCAGAGGGCCTCTGTGCTCTGTGCAGCCTTGGCTGAGGCGTGGGCGAGCAGTGTCGCGGCGCTGCTGGAGGCTGGCTTCGCCTTCCTGCTCTGCCTGTGCTTATGGCTGCAGCGAGCGGAGGAAGGTGGGCACGGCCCTGACGTGTGCCTGCGGTGAAGGAGGAGCAGTTCCTCTCGTCCTGCCCTCTTGTGAACGCTCGGTGGAGGGTGAACGCTGCTTCGGGGGGCTGCGGCGCCTGGTGGCTGCTGCCCCGTTCCCAGGCACACCGCAGCGGGGGCACCGCGGCCACGGGGGAGCGCGGGGGGTCGCGTCCTGCTGCGTCCCCTGTCCTGGGCTTCGGGCTGTGCCAGCGGGGCCGTGCCGCCAGGTGGCAGGCGTGGCCTGGCTGCCACGGCCGGTGACTCGGCACCTCTCCTTCGTGCCCCTGCCTGCCCACCTGCGACAGGGGACAGGACTCGAGCCCCCTTGTCCCGCCCTCGAGGGGCTGCGCCAGGCGCGGGCCTGGGGGCCGGGACCCCTGCGCGGCTCTGCCGAGGGAGCCGGGTGGGTGCCAGCTGCGTGCCTCGTTTTCCCTTCGAGGCCCAGCGCAGTCCCTGCACGTCCCAGCTGCGTGCCTGCAAAGTGCTCTGCTGCTCTGGGCTGGGGGCTGCGGGGAGCCGTTTCCCAGCACAGGGGCTCCCTGGGTCGATGAAGTGCATTTCTGCTGCTCGGCTTCTTCCCAGCCCATCGATCTCCGGCCCCGGCTCTGCGGCGTCTGGGCTGCAGAGCCCGCGGCTGCAGCAGCCACCCCGCATCGTCAGGGGGTGCTGGCTGGGTTGCAGCATTCTGTTCAGTGCTTCTGTTACTGTTCCAGGTTCAGGACACCCCAGGTGAGGGGCTGCGTGGTTTTGGGATGCCCCTGCTGGGTTAACTGCACCGCGGGACCCACTGTTGATGCTCAGCACCAAAGCCCTGCCCTGGGCTGACCAGGGAAACTGAGGCACGGGGCTTTGCTCACCCCACAGCAGACCCTGGCACCCACCGATGCTAAGCCTGTGAGCTGCACCCTGGCTCGTGAAGCGCTGGCCGCTGACACTCTGTGTGGCTACAGCAGGGACACGGTGAGGTCCCGACCCAATGGCAGCCCCGGGGCACAGGGGGGACAGAGAGCTGGTGGCAGTGCCAGCTCGGAGCCACCTGGCACAGTCATAGTGAGCATGGCACGGGGCTGTGCGTGCCTGGCCAGCTGGGGAGGGAGCAGGGCTGGTCCCCTGGGGTCCCAGGGCTCTGTGGCACCCGTATGTGGGTGTGGGGTCAGGGTGCCTGCACTGGGCTCAGAGAAGGACCTGGAGCTGCTCCCTGTGCTGGAGGCAGGGCTGATGTCCCCCACCCATAGGGACAGGACGAGCAGCCCCGCTCTGAGCGCCCCAATGGGACTCGGGGCCGCCAGTGCCTGCCAGCGCCCGCCAGCGCCCGCTGCTCCAATTTAGGCAGTGAAACGCGGCTGTTCGTGACTGAATGCGCCATGGCCCGCTGCCTTCAGGGGACCTGGTGTCCCTGCCTCCCTGGGGACCCAGCTCCGGGGCAAAGCAGCCACGAGGGCTGGTGGGCATGGCGGGGGTGAGCTGAGGGATGTGCTTGGCACCACGTGCCCCGTCCCGGAGCCGGTGGCCGGGCGCTGCCCCGTGCACCCGGTGTGGGCTTTCGCCATTCTCTGCCAATCCTCCCACGCTGAGGTGCTCGGGGTGTCAGAACGGGGCTTGGTGGAGGCCAAGCAGGGCCCCAGAGGGGTGGGCTCTTGGCCCTCGTGCCTCCTTTTCCCCACTGCAGGTGAAGGTGGGGAGGAAGGGCCAGCTGGACCCCGGCCTCCACCAGGCCACGGCTCCTCCCAGCACCTGCACGCACGGAGCCGAAGGCTGCTCCCGGCCTGGTTTCAGGTTTGGGATTTTTCTGGCCGGCGCTCAGCGTTACCGACGCGAACACTCTGGGCTGGGTGTGCCCTGGCTTTCCAGGAGGCCTCGAAGCACCGCGGGCTAATTGGGGCGAGGAGAGCGGCCAAGTCGTTACAGCCTCCCCTGCAGCGTTCGTTAACCACCGCTGTTCCTGGCGCCCGGCAGGGAACCCTAGCCCCCTCCCGCCCCATATCCCTCCCTGTTTCCCCCTATGGCCCCATGTCTCCCCATGCCTTCATGTGTTCCCTCTGTAGAACCCCGTAGCCTCCCTGTAAAACCTCGTACCCAGCATATCCCCTCCATCAGGTCCCTATAAAGCCGCATACCCTCCCTTATTCCACCCATAAAGCCCTGTATTCCCCCCGTAGATCCCCATACACCCCCTCATAGGCCCCATACACCTCCAATGGGGCCCTGTACCCCCCATCTCTCCCCATAAAGCCCACTATCTCCCCCCCTACATGACCTTTAGGCTCCATGCACCCCCTGTAGGACACCATACCCTCCCTGTGAAGGCAGGACCAAGTGTCTCCCCCTATACAGGCCCCATAAATCCCCATGTTGCCTCCATAGGGTCCTGCCCCTGTGCAGGGCTGGGTGTGTGTGCACCTTGGTGCTTGTGTGCCTATGCTGGCGCCTCGTGGAGCAGCGCAGGGTGCGGGCATGGCGGGTTTCAGGAAGGGGAGTGGGACCCACAGCAGCCGTGGGGTCTCCCCGCTGCTCTCCCCCTGCCTCAGTTTCCCCACCTGGGCTGGCAGCGTCAAGGGGGTCGCGTGCGGCTCTGACTGAGGAGTTTGGGAATTGCCCGGTCTGGGTTTCCCCTCTCGGGTGGAAAAAAGCTGGATTTAATCGCTCGCCACGTGCAGCCATGCGGATGCAATTTCCCGCCCAGGGGGTGGGGTGGGGGGGGCTCCAACGTTGTGCGAAGAAACCAGAAGTGGCTGAGGGCTGGGATCTGGTGCTCGGCTGTGCCCGCCTCCATCAGCACTGGCTCTGCAGGTGGGTGCCCGCAGGCGCTCCTCAGCCAGCACAGCCCTGACCCCAAGGAGCCCACCCCAAGGTGCCGACCCCACGTTGCTGTTCCCAAGGCGCTGTCCCCAAGGTGCTGACCCCAAGGTGCCGCTCTGGTGGCTCGTGGTTTGACCGATGGCAGCGGGATGCGTGCCCGGGCCCCCTGCCAGGCTGAGCTGCTCCCCTCGGGGTGGATTTGGCTGGGAGACGGCTCCGCGTTAGAAGCGTTTTCGCAGGAATTTGTCACCACCTACAAACGCGGCTTTTTTTCCCCCTTTAACAGCAACCAGAGCCAAGCGGGGCGCGCGTGCTCAGCAGGGGAATGGCGGCTGGGTTTTTCTCCAGTTCCTTGGAAAAACGATTTGGAGTTCGCTCTCCTCTCAGCACAGGGGTAGAAGCCTCTCCCCCCAGTTTGCCCCCCCAGCCCTGGGCGCCCCAAAACAGCCCCAATCCCTAATGCTCTGCCCCCTGCCCAGGCTCCCCATAGGGATGTGCCTCCAGCATCATTAGCGCTCGGCGAGGCGGCACGGCGGCGTTCAAACCCATTTGAAGTGCACTTGAAAAGGGTGGATTTGATGGGAGGAATGTGACGGGTTTTTGTTCTCTGCCTCTCGAGCCCCCCGGTTGAAGATGTGCGTAATGAAGAGCTGTGACTTTCACTCGGGTTATTTTGGGATGGACTACTTTTTTTTCCGAGCTGGTGGAAGACCATCAAAGCGGCGCTTTGAAAAATGTCCCAGTGTATAAATAACTCTGCTGAGAGCATAATAACGCGGGCTCCCGCGTGCGGCGCGCGCAGACGAGGCAGACGGCATCTGCTGCACCGCGCTACATTATAAAAAGGAATTATTCATCCCTTCCTCTAATTAACCGGGTTCCACGCAGGGAGCCTGCAGAGGGGTGTCCCGCGGGGCGGGAGGCACGTCCTTGTCCCACCGTTGGCTTGTGGGGCACCGGAGCGTCGCGTGGGGCATCCTGCGGCAGCATGGGGATGGGCTGGGGGACTCTTCCCAAAGACCCAGGGGGAGTTTTGGGGTGGTGGGAGCAGTCCCATGGCACGAGGGTGGGGGGAGGCAGGGATCGCCCCCAGGAGCGTGCCCTGGCAAGGACGCACGGCTGGGACCTCCCGGCACGGACTAATTTTAGGCGCGCTCCGGAGGGGCTATTTTGGACCCTTTGCCTCCGCGTGAGTCACCTGCTATTTTTCTGCTCCGCCGTGGCTGTTTCCGCAGCACAGAGCTTTGCGTGCGCTCAGACAATGCTGCCCACAGGGGCCGTCAGCCAAGTGCATCACCCACGCCCCCGAGCAGGGGCTCCCCGTGTCCGTGGCACCGCACGTCCCGCAGGGACTTGGGTGGCCAAAGCCATGTGGGCCGAGGGGTCCTGGAGATCTCGCACCTCCCTGACGCCCCCGGGCCATGGCTGGGTTTGGAGCCCCCCTACCCAAATTCCTTCCTGCAGCACTGAGAGATGGAGGTGCTGCTGGTGATCGTGGGGCCAAGCTATGGGGACAGTGACACTTCTGCCCAGGCCGAGCATCCCATCCCATCCCATCCCATCCCATCCCATCCCATCCCATCCCATCCCATCCCA
>VXAV01012029.1:38149-59334 GCA_013399715.1 Alectura lathami
AAAAAAATCCTTTTTTTTTTTTTTTTCTTTCTTTCTTTTTTTTTGGTGTGTGTTCGTTCTCGGAATAATGAAGTCCAGATTTCCCTCATGTTGGAAAGATGTGATCCCGGCTCTGCTCTCTGTGCCTGTGCTCGGGGCTGGGAGGAGATGGGGGGCAGGAGGGACAGGAATGGGACCTAGGCAGGGGGGCACGCTGCTCACCTGGGCACGTGCTGCAGCACCCACTGTGTGTGCCTCGCCCTGTAGCCTGGCCCCCCCAGTTCTACCCCCACCCCCCATTTCTGCTCCCTCCCAAGCTGCTGGTGGGGCTTGGCTGCACTCCTCCCTTCCTGGGGTCCTTCCTGGATGCCCCCTGCTTGCTGCAGGGTTTGGCACTGCGGGTTCTCCGGCTTCCCCCCCACCCCCATCCAGCTCGTGCCACGGGTTTGGGAGGGGACCTGCATGAGGACGGGGATGCTGCCACGGTGGCTTTGTCCGCGCAGCCTCTCTCCCTCCTGACACACCCCATGCTGATGCCCGCCCCGCTGTGCCCTTTCTGGCAGGCGTGCACCCCCCGGACTGCCTCGGGACCCCGGCGCGCGCCCACCATGCCCGTGGCCAGCGTCCTCCTCTGGGCCACCCTGCTGACCCTGGGCTGGCGGGCCACCCACGGCAAGGACGTCGTCCCCGCCGCCCCCAGGGTGCAGCTCTCCTTCAAAGGTAAGCTCTTGGGGAACAAGGGGGGGGGCACGACCCCTGTGCCTACATCCCCTTATAGGGTTGTCGTAGGGAATCTTACTGGGATCTGCAGCCCTGTGGGGCATCCGCCCCTAAATCCATACCCGGGGGGGCCCCCGGCTGCTGGCTCCAGACAGCAGCTTGCAGTCGTGCTGGTATTAACGCCCAGAGCTGGCGGGGGGCCGGAGAGAAGGGAGGGGTTGACAGTGGGAGGGAAGGGGTTAATTAACCCTTTGGTGCCAGGGTGCTGCCTGATCCACCAAGGGGGTGTGGATATGGATCCGGTGATGGGACCTGGGGTGTGGGGTTTTGGGGTGTGGGATTTCAGAGCTGCTCCTGACCTCCAAGGCACAGGGCTTTGGGTTGCAAAACTGGAGGAGCAGAACCCAAACAGCTGGTGGCACAAACCCTCCAGTGCGTGCGGGTGCCGTGCTCTCTCCGTGCTCGCTGCTGTGTCCCATGCTGACCTTGTCACCTGGTTGGGTGTCCCAGGTTGGGGACACTTGTGAGGAGGGCGGCGGGCGCATGGAGTTCTGCACTGGCTTTTGTGCCTCTGCTGGGAGCGGTGATGGATGGAGCGGGGCTGGAGCTGGAGCCTGGGAGCCGTGTGGGGCTGCACCATGCCTTGTCCCCATTGCTCCCTGTCTGTTTGGGCTCTGCACTATGGAGACACCCCCAAAACTTGGGGAGAGGGGTGCTGCGAAGCAGGTTTGGGGCTGGAGGGTGACGGCCTCTGCAGGGTGGTGGGAGATCAGCAGCCTGGGCTGGGACTTTGGGGTCTGCACCTGCTGGGGCTGAGCAGAGCCCCGGGTTGTGCAGAGCCCAGCGGGTGCTGGCTGCAGACCCAGCGGGGATTGCTGCCTCGGCACGAAAATCCCTGGAATGAAGCGGCCGGGGACAAGCCCAGGCGAGAGGCAGGAGCCATTCCTGCCCGGCGCGGGAGCTGCTGGCCCTGAGGCTCAGCGCAGCCCCATGCCGCCTGCCCCTGCTTTCTCCTCCCAGGAGAGCTCTGGAGGGTTTTGGTGCTGCTAGGCTGGGGCATCCTTGGGCCACCGACACCATTTTTGGTGTGGAGACGCATCCCTTGCCCTGGTGCGGGTGCTGTGGGGTGCAAATTCCCCGTGGACTGTGGGTGGGCTGCAGGTTTTGGGGTGGCAGCAATGGGCAGGAGGACACGGGGCATTTGGAGGCAGGGGACCAAATCCTTGCCCTGCTCCTCCCCACAGGAGTGCTCTAGGGGTGCCAGGGACCTACTGCTGCCACTCGCTGAGCCCTGGGCACCTGAGTTAATCCCAAATGTTCTGGCACACCGCGGGGTGATCGTTTTCTCTGCTCAGTGCTGTGCTCCTGGACACCTGTGGGGTCTCAAGGAGATGGCACTTGTCCCTGCTCTGGCCATGCTGCTGCAGTGGCTCTGATGGCGAATTGGCCTTGGGGACAGCTGGGAGCCCCAAACCCAGCTGGGCTGGGGCAAGTGTCCTGCCACGGCACCACAGGGGAGACCGGGACAGCCCTGGAAAGGTGATGGGAGGGACGGGCGCAGCATCCTCCTGGCTCAGGGAGGAAGCAGCGTTTGTCACAGCTCCCGGGGGCCTGCGTCATCCTCTACAAAACTGCATCGTCCTTGGAGCGTTTCAGGGAAAAAACACGAAGAAGGAAAGGCTGCGGTGTCAAGGGGCCGCTGCTCACCTCCCTGCCCCGGGGTGGGACCGGGGGGACCCCGCGGCTCCACCACCCGTCCTCCTGTCAAGGCTTTCCTGTCCGGGCGTCCCCGCGGCCGCGGTGGCCGGGAAGGAAGGTGGCCAGCATGGAAAGAACAGCTCGATCCCGTGCTTCCCTGGAAGAGGGAGAGGCCGCGGAGCGGCTCTTTTTTGCCAACAGCTCTTCCCAGCTCTCCGCTCCGTGCCGGCCAGAAATAGGGTGGATATTTTTAATCATCTTCTTGCGAGCGATTTCCCCCTCTGCCGGGCGCATCCTGCTGCCCCCTCTCCTCCGGTTTCCTCCATGCCGGGCACCGTGGACGTCAGCTCCCCGGGCAGGGCTTTCCCAGGAGGTGATGGAGAGGATGCGGTGAATCAGTGGGGAGGAAGGCATGGGGTCAGGGCTGGGCTTCACGAGGGGAGCCGCGGTCACCTCTGGGAACCGTCCCCATGGGGCAGCTCCAGCTGATTCTTACCTATTTCCTTCTTCTAGCGGGCTGCTGCCTGCCTCCTGCCTCAGTTTCCCCTCCTGGAGCCGTGCCCCATTGGGGACATCGGTGGCAGATGGCCGGAGAGGGGCCGGGGCCGCCCAGGCGCCCGCCTAAGCTGCCGCAGCTGTGGGGCGCGCGTGATGCCGGCGGCTTCAAATAAACACGGCCAGATGGGGGGACACGCAGGCAGGGACAAGGGCAGCCAGCCCGGGGACACGCCAAGCTCCCGTCCTCTCTGCCACCATAATATTTTCCTATTCTTCCAATTTTTTCACCCAAAACGCCAGTGTTATCTGCCTCCAAATTTGGTTCTGCTGGAGGAGGGGAAGGATCCAACCAGTGGAAAAATGCGGCAGCGCGGCCGCCGGCCCCCTACCTGGAGCAATCCGAGCCGCTTCCTTCCCCGCCGCCTTTTTGGCGGGCAGCAAATCGCCTGGAAAAGCGAGCAGCCGCCTCGCTGTGGGCTCGGGGATGGATGGGGCTCGTGAAAAATATCCAGCGGCCAAGGCGGTGGCTGGGCTTCTGCAGGGTGTTGTTTGGGCTCTGGGTTGGGGATGTCCCCTGGGTGCGCACGGCGTGACCCTGCGGCGCGGCTGCAGGCTGTGCGGTGGGGAGAGCCCCAGGCTGGAGCCCTTTGGGAGCGTTTTGGGGGCAGTTCTGGGGTTTCCTGCTGATGGGCAGTGCCAGGGCCACCTCCCTGCAGCCCCCCCCGGGCACCTGGCTGCGGCAGGGTCACCCCGATGCTCCCTGCAGCACGTCCCCACTGTGGGGTGTCCCACATCCTGCTGCCTTGTCCCTGTCCCTGGGGCCATCCGTTGTCCCACTTGGGGCTGGAGCAGCATTTGGGAAGGCGTCCCCCTACCAGGGCTGGGAGGTATGGGGTCGTTTTTCAGCCAGGCTTTCCAAAACCCCAATCCCTCCTGGCTGGGGATGAATCAGCGTTTTAGGCTGAAAAAAAAAAAAAAAAAAAAAAAAAACACCAACTGCTTTTTTTTTTTTTTTTATTGGACTGTGCCCAAATCACCCTGCTCCAGAGCCGGGCATGAGGCCGACCCCGCTTTGATGTGGGGTTTGATCCGGGCGCTGTGGCACCTGTCCCCCTGTCCCTGCCGGCGGGCGTGGGACTGTCCCTGTCCCCTCAGTGGCCACTCCGGGGGGCTGGGAAGGGCTGGGATCAAAGCAAGCGACGCTGGCAGCCGCGGCGCGGGAGCCGGAGCCATTTCATCTCGGAGCCCCCGTCGGGCTCCTTCGGCTCCCTACCACCTGTGAGTCGGTTAAATGGGAAAAGAACTTGGCTGGGGGCCACGGAAACTCTCTTATTACATGTAATTAGCTTAATTACATCATAAATAACCCATCAAGGGGTAGCGAAGTGACGCTCAAACAAATAAGCAATTCCGCTTTCATAAGGCAACCCACCCAGCTCTTTGATCAGCCCCAATAACAACAAATGGTTTAAATGCGGGAGGGGACAAATCCCGCTCCCCTGCTCCCTGTCCCACGCCAGCTCGTCCCCAAAGGACAGCGTGCAAAAATTCAGGGGAAAGGGGAAAACCTCCCCAAAACGTGGGATGTGGGCTGGGCCCCGGGAACCGGCCATGCCCCCAGCTGTCGGCGTCGGATCGCTTTCTGCCCAAATCCCGGCACGCAGCAGGGCACGTTTGCCCCAGCCCCATGCCGGAGCCTCGTGGCCTTGGGGCTGGTCCCCGTCGAGGGTTTGGGGATGCCCCGTGTGGGGCTGGGGACAGCCAGCCGCCCCCATCCCATAGGGCCCCGCGCCGGCCCCTGCCCGCCGGGGAGCAGCTCCGTCGGCACGTGAATTAAATTCATTCCCCCAGATTAAAATAAAGCGAAGGGCTCCCGAAAGGCGCTGTCATCCCCGCTGCCAGGAGCGGGCAGAGCGGTTATTGAATATAAACACGGCGTGTAATTTACATGCTAATTATGTTGAATGCACTACAAGCCCGTAATTAGAAACTAATTAGGTGAGATCGGGTGTAATTGGTTTCGCAGGCACGGTGGATGGGCTGATGGAGCACCTGGGGAGGTGGTGGCCCGTCCCTCATGGGATTAACCCTTTGCACCAGGGTGCACCCAGCTCTGATTTTTGGGGTGCTTTGGGGTGTTGGTGGCATCGCGGGGCACACGCTGTGCCGATGCTGTCCCCTCGCACGGGGACAAAGGGACGCATCCAGCGGTGTGGGTGGCAGCTGCCGGGTGCGAGGAGGAGCTGTAAATATGGGACAAAACCGAGGGGAATTTGGCTTTGCAGAGCATGTAATGCGGAGTGCTGTTCCCGACCACCGGCGGGGAGAGCAGGGAGAGCAGGGAGAGCTGAGCATCTCGCTCCGTGCTGCTCCCGGGTTGGCTCCTTGGCTGCTGGCACCGCTCGGAGCCGCTCGCAGGCGAGCGTCGTTAAACCTTGCTCGCTCCCAGCCATATGACGATGGCGTGCGTTGGGACGGGACTGGGCACGGATCAGCCGTCCCCGTGGTGCTGCGGGGGATGCTCGGGCCCCCGGCCCCCATGGAGGCCACCTGCATGTGGGGATGGGGTGGCTGCTGGGGGGGGCTGCTCCCCCCAGGCAATTAAAAGGGGATTAAGCCGGGGCCAGGCGGGATGTGCTCAGCGAGTGTATCCGCTGACAGGCTGGCCCCGCTGGTACCTGGCTGCCGGGGGCCGGGCGGGGGGACGTGGTGGCGGAGGGGGGGACCTGTGCGGGAGGCCAGAGGTCACGGCGTGGGCTTGCCCGCCTGTCCATCAGCAGGACAGCGTGGGGCTCGGGGTCACGGGGGCGTTTCCGTGCCCCCCCTCTGATCACTGGGGCGCGGAGGCGGCCCCGGCCCCCTTTGTGCTGGTGCCTGCCCCAGGGGGGAGGATGGGGACGGGGATGGGGACGGCTCCTGCAGGGAGGCTGGTGGGTGTTGGAGGAGGTACCGTGTGCCCCCCCTGGATCCAGCCCCCTGTCCCTTCCCTACCAGGGCAGCAGGAGCAAGGGGGGGGTCACATCCCGTGACGCTGCTTCCCAGAGCAGGACGGGGAGGAAGCCTGCGTCATGCCTGGAGCTGCCACCCCCATCCCTGCGGGGGTGGGGCACCCGGATCAGCCCCCAGGGATGGTTTTTTTCTGCTTGGAGGTGCTCCCACCCCAGTGGTGACAGAGCCCTGCATCCCATGGGTGCCAGGACGGGACTGCAGGGACGTACCCAGCTCCCCGCAGGACACGGGTCGGAGAGGTCTCACGCATCCCGACCGGGAGCTGCTGGCCCTGTGCCTGGCCGTGCCTGGAAGCCGGCTCACCCCTTCCTGGAGCTACCCGAGCGCTGCGTGCATGTTCACACGGTGGGCAGGGGGGGCTTGGGGGCTGCCCCCGGCCCTGTGTGGGCACTGCCGCACCCATCGTGTGCCAGGAGATGGGGATGCGGTCTGATGGGGCCAGCACCAGGTGGAGGTGGCATCTGATGGGTGCTGGTGGCACCCCACAGGGGTAGGGTCCATCCCATCACCCTGCAGGTGCTGGGTGCAGGGAGGTGGGGGGCAGGCGTTACGGCCCCCCCGTATCCCCCCATCTCGCTGTTGCCCTGCCCCTGCCGCGTGGTCCTTGGCACCGTCCCACATCATCTGCAGCACTTCTGCCTTCCATCTGGCTGCCTTGCTGCACTTGTGAATATTCATGACCCTCATTATCCTCTTTCACTCGTTTCTCCCACACTCAGGCTAAAAATAACTCCCAAAGGGGGGTGTGGGGTGGGGGATCTGTTCCCCCCACCCCAGGAGCTGGCTCCTTGGGGCCCCAGCTCCCCTGTCCTTGGAGCTGGGACACGGGGACGTTCCCTCAGCAGGGAACAGGAGCCGAGGGATGATGGCAGAGATCTTGGGGAGCCTTGGCTGGGGAAGGCCAGGGTGGGGGACACTGGGGTGCTGACGTGTGCCCCTTGGCCCTGCAGAGCTGAAGGCCACCGGCACCGCGCACTTCTTCAACTTCCTGCTCAACTCCAGCGACTACCGCATCCTGCTGAAGGACGAGGACCACGACCGCATGTACGTGGGCAGCAAGGACTACGTCCTCTCGCTGGACCTGCACGACATCAACCGCGAGCCCCTCATCGTAAGCCGTCATGTTTTGGGATGGAGGGACGGGCACGCTGCAGGGAGAACGGGTGCCACCTCCATGGGACGGGATGGGGACAGGGCCACCAGCCCCGGTCTCCCTTCTCCTGTGTTTCCGCAGATCCACTGGCCTGCCTCCCAGCAGAGGATCGAGGAGTGCATCCTGTCAGGCAAGAACAGCAACGTGAGTGTCACCAGGACCCAGCAAATGGAGAGGGTGGCGTCCTGCTGAGGCCCTGCTTGGGTTCACCATGCTGTTGTTGGCCACAGCCGGCCCCAGGGGTTTGAAAGCCACCATGAACCATCTTCTGGGGGTGGCAGGCATCCACCGCATGGATGCGGTACTCCCTTGGAAAAGCCACTGCCATGGTCCGCTGTGTCTTGGACCTGCCAAGGCACTCCCAGGTGTCACCGTGTCCTGCTGTCCCTTCTGTCCACCTGCGAAGCCTTCATGGGCAGAGAGGCAGAGCTCTCCACAAAGCTTCATCCTACTGTCAGGGCTGTGCCCTCAGGTGTGCCAGAGCCATGGCCCACGCCAACCCATGGCCTACACCAACCCATGGCCCACGCCAGCCTCATGCCCTCCTGGCTCCATGGCCTCTTTCCTGCCTTCCCAACTCTTCCCCTGGGGACTGGACCCCATGGTGCCACCCCAAGCATGGCTGTGATGGTACCCAGGGATTCTGCTGAGGATGGTGCCCTTGGGTCCCTTGCATGGTTGCCAACCCATCCTCTTCCTTCCCAGGGGGAGTGCGGCAACTTCATCCGCCTGATCCAGCCCTGGAACCGAACCCACCTCTACGTGTGCGGCACCGGTGCCTACAACCCCATCTGCGCCTTCATCAACCGCGGGCGCAAAGCACAGGTGAGGGGCGGGAGGGACGGGGGCTACAGCGGTGCCCATGCAGGAGGGCACTTCCTGGGGTCAGTGCCAGGGGGTTCGGGGGGCAGCGACAGGCTGAGCTCTGGCAGGGTGACGCTGAGCACGGCTGAGTCCCCTCTGCAGCCCGAGGACTTCTCTTTGCACCGGGATCCGCTGGACCCAGCTTGGCCCCACGCCGTTGTGCCCTCCTGCCCCACACCGAGGGATGCGCTGGCCCACGGAGCCCATTGGCATGGATGGGCAAAGTGCCCGGCACTGCTCCAGTGCCAGCATTCTGCGAGGAGACGTGGTGGCCTGGTGCCACGAGTGAGCAGGGACAGCAGTGGCATGTGCCATGGGATGCTCGGATGCCAGCGAGGGAGGACATCACCTTGCCTTGATGACCACGGCTTGACCAGAGAGAGTGCTGGCTGGACCCCCACGTGCTGGGTGGATGTGTGGAGTGGAAGATGTTTTGGGGTGACTGTTATGGCATGCCACAAGGGTGGCAAGGGGACCCTACTTACCACTTGGGTGGCGCCTGCTCCGCATCGTCACCAGCCCCTGGGTCGTGTCCTCGAAGGCAGTGCTGCCTGCTTGGAACAAGCTGAGCCAACGGAGATGCGTGGCACTGCGCAAGGACAGGGCTGCCCCAGCGCCCCGGGGCTGCCGCAGGGAGAGGCTGCCCTGGCTCAAACCGCTCCAGACTGGGACCGTCGGTGGCATTTCATGGGTGTTGCAGCACTCGAGGACAGCGTCGGATAGCCCTGGGGGATGAGGCTGCCGCGTCCCCTCCGACTGCACGTGGAGCGGCGGCGAGCACGGTGCTATGGGGACAGGGGGTGCCAGAGCCGTCCCACAGCCCCCAGCCCGGGGGGACCCATTTCCCGCCCCGGCGCTAACTCTCTGCCCTGCTCCTTTTCCCCAGGGGTTTCCGCCGAGCCAGCCCCTCCAGCCGGGAGGCCGGGAAAGCAGAGCCACCGACGGCCCCCGCGGCCCGAGACCAGCAGAAAGCAAGGTGGGAACGGGTCTGGGGGCCCGCCGCTGTGCCCACTTCTCCCCGGGCACACCAGAGCCGCGGGCTCCTTCCCACCGGCAGCTCCTGGGCTGGGGGCCCCTCGCTGTGGCCCCCCCCTGCTGCCTTCCCTCTTCTCTGCGAAGCACTCTGCAGTGGCCGGCCGGCGTCTCCTCTCTCCTGCTCTCACTAACTCTTTCCTCCTCGCACGCGTCCCCAGGGGGACACTGTCAGGGGTGGCAGTCACCCCCCAGCCTCCATCTCCGAAATTGGTGTGTCCCTGCAAATCCAAGTGTCAGCAGAGGCAGGGGGCTCGAGACAGCCGTGTGCAGGAGAAGTTTTGGTAGGGTCTACAAAAATGTTGCTGAGCAGCTGCCCAGCCAGCATCCGTCTGCTTTGCCCTGCCTGGGGAGGGGGTCTCATTTTATCAGAGTGGGCAATGGGGTCAGGGAGGTGATGTCCCCAGCTTCTCCTGAGGACAGCCAGCATCCAGCCTGCCCTGACAGTGTCTCCCCCTTGGACTAACATGGGTCAGTACATCGGACGGGGCTGCCCCAGCGCGTGGGCATCCAGACAGGTCCTCCCTGTCTCTGTCCCTGCCGTGTCCCCTCCTCTCTGAAGGGAATGTCCCCATCAGCACAGAATGGGAGAGCAGAGTTCTCTCAGCCACCAGCCCCGCAGCAGCCGCAGGCACCTCCTGCCCCATGCTGGGGGCTGGATGCGTTTCTCCCCCGTTGCCAACAGGGGAAGCACCAGTGTCTAAGAAACACCTGCGTGAGCTCTCAGGTTGCCCGACGTTGAGGGTGAGGTGGTGTGGCGGGGGCTCGTTCCCACAAAGGATTTGCCACCGGTGCCAGGGATGGAGCAGCTTGTGGCAGTGACAGTGACACGGTGAGGCGATGGGGATGGCAGAAGCAGGGCAGTCCCAGCGGGGCCGTGCCCTCTAGGTGCTGGGCTGGGTGCCCACAGGCCAGGAGGAGCTGGTGTGAGCAAGTCTTGCAGCAGGAGGTGAATGGGGAGAAGAGCCTCAAGCGGCTGGCATCCCTGCGGCTGGCATCCCTGCGGCTGGCATCCCTGCGGCTAGCATCCCTGCAGTGACTGTGCCCATGGCTCATGTCCCCATGGACTGCATCCCCATGGCTAATGACCCCATAGCTAATATCCCCATGGCTGGCATCAACATAGCTAGGCCAGCATCCTCATGGTCACCATCCGCCAAGCTAGCGTCTCCATGGCCAGCATCTCCCTAGTCAGCATCCCAATGGCTAACATCGCCATGGCTGGCGTCCCCATGGCCAGCATCCCCATGGCCAGCATCCCTGTGTCTGGTGTCCCCATGGCTGGTGTCCCTGCTGTTAGAATCCCTGTGCCTGGTGTCCCTAGGCTTGCTGTAGCTGGCCAGCAGGATGGCGGTTGCCCCACCCGCAGCTCTCTAGCCTGTCCTGCCCTTCCCTTCCCAGAGCCCAGGTGCTCTGTGGGGACCCTGCTTGTTCTCTCGTTGGGGCTCACAGGGTGCAGGCTTGGTGCTACTTCGCTCTGTGTGCTGGGAACACGTGGGGTGTCCCCACCTGGCCCCGCATGCCCTGGGCTGGCAGGGCAGGATGTTCCACAAGGTCTTTGGGAAGCAGACTGCATTTCACCCTGACATGGGGGTGCGGTGCCAGATTTGCCACAGTGGCCTGAGGAAGGAGGTGCTGACAGCAGGGAGGGCGGCTCCCAGTGGTGCGGGGTGGCCGACCCCAAAGTGCCGGGTGGATGTTGGTGGAAGATGGGTCCTCGCCAGCTGTGCCCGCGGCCAAACCTCACCTGCTCAAGTGTCTGGAGTCGGCGCGATCTGAACACTGCAAGCAGCCCCTGCGACAGCCAGGAAGTGGCTGTAGGGAACCCTGCAAGTGATGACGGATCCACACAGTGGAGGGCATGGAGCGGCATCCCGCAAGATCTGAGGAGCATCTCCTGGAGACCTCAGCTTCCCTGGAGTCCTGCAGATGCTGCTGTGGTCCCATCGCATCCGTCCTCCACTGGCAACGTCTGCGGCCATCACGCTCTGCCCCAAGGAGGCCTCTACCTCGGAAGGTGCCATTGGGATGGAGGGGGAAAATGTCACAAGCTCCTTGTTCTGCTTCCTTCTCCAGGATTATATCTTCTACCTGGAGCCGGAGAAGCTGGAGTCGGGCAAAGGGAAGTGTTCTTATGACCCCAAAGTGGACACCGTCTCTGCATTGATAAGTGAGTCCTGTGGGCAGCGCTGCCCGGGGGTGGATGGAGGGGACGCTCCCTGCATTGGCCTCATGTCCCCAAGCAGCTGAACCGATGCTGCAGGCACCCAGGCACCAGGCACCTGGCTGGCTCCAGTCCCACAGGCTGGGGGGTCCTTGCAGACCAGTAACATTCTTCAGTGCTCTCTGGGGTGGCCACAGGCAGTGTCTCCTGGATGCCTGCTGACTCCTGGCCAGGGCTGGATGGGGCCTGGGGGTGGTGGGAGAAGCTGCAGGGACCTGGGGGCCTGATCCCTCCCCTCTCCTCTGCAGATGAAGAGCTCTATGCTGGCGTCTACATCGATTTCATGGGCACTGATGCAGCCATCTTCCGCACCATGGGCAAGCAGACAGCCATGAGGACAGACCAGTACAATTCACGCTGGCTCAATGGTTGGTATGGGGCGTCATCGGCCCAGCTTCCCTGGAGACCTCATGGCTCCAGCCTTAGGGAGGAGGCAGATCGTGTCACACTGCAGCCTGCTCCCAGGGCAGGGACAGGAGCCAGCAGGGGCAGGTGCATGGATGGGGGGGTGAGATGGGGGTTGGATTGATGCAGGTGGGATGGACGGATGGACAGATGGATGGATGGATGGGTGGATGATGATGGTGGGTGGATGACAGATGAATGGATGGGTGGATGGATGATGGATGGATGGATAGATGCAAGGAGGGAGGAAGGAAGGGATGGACGGATGGATAGGTAGATGTGTGGATGGGTGGTTGGGTGGATGATGGACAGACGGATGATGGACAGACAGATGATAGATGGATGCGTGGGTGAATGAGTGGGCAAATGGATGATGGATGGATGGATACGTGGAGGGAGGAAGGAAGGGATGGATGGATGGATGGATGGATGGATGGATGGATGGATAGGTGGAAATCTAGGGCACATGGACAGAGGGTGTGTATGGGGCCTGGTGACAGACGTGCTGGGGCTGTGCAGGCTGGTGGGAGCACCCAGCTGGTGAGAGTCAGCACTGTCTCTCCGGAGCCTGTGCATGGGTTTCTGCAGAGCTGAGATTTCAACCGTGTCCCCGCAGTCGGTGACCCCGAGTGCCCCTCCTGCTCCCATGGAGTACCCCCGGCCCTGGGGCCGCAGCTGAGTAAACAGAGCAGAGCAGATGGGGTGGTCCTGCTGGGCCTGGGGGCAGCCGGGGCAGGGATTGAGGAGGGGGAGCTGTCAGCACCGGCTGGGCACAGGCTGATGGATGGCAAGGGGACGCCACCACGCTGGTGGCTTCGCGGGAGCGGGGGTTGCGGTTGTCCCCAGGCTGATGGCGCTGCGCTGTCCCCTTGCAGACCCAGCCTTCGTCCGTGCCCAGCTCATCCCTGACAGCAGCGAGAGGAACGATGACAAACTCTACTTCTTCTTCCGGGAGAAGTCAGCCGATGCCCCGCTCAGCCCCGGCGTCTATTCCCGCATCGGGCGCATCTGCCTGGTGCGTGCAGCGGCGCGGTGAGGCACAGGCGGGGGTTGGTGTCGGGGTGCTTGGGGCTGAGCGTGGGGTCCCTCTGCTGCAGAACGATGACGGGGGCCACTGCTGCCTGGTGAACAAATGGAGCACCTTCCTGAAGGCCCGGCTTGTCTGCTCCGTGCCGGGACCTGACGGGATCGAGACGCACTTCGATGAGCTCCGTGAGTGCATGGGCTCTGTGGGAGGGGACTGGGTGACCCCAATTGTCCTACTGCGCCCCTGTGAGCTTTCAGGGCACCCTGGGGAGGAGACACGGTGCCTCATCTCTTTGGGAGGGCTGGGAGTCCCACAATGGGAGAAGAGCCGGGAGCTGCTCCCTCTCATCCCAGCACCACGGGAAGGGGATCGCTGCCTCCCCCTGGGGGTGACATGCTCTTCCTTCTGTCCCAAGAGGACGTCTTCATCCAGCAGACGCAGGACACCAAGAACCCCGTTATCTACGCTGTCTTCTCTGCATCAGGGTGAGTGCGGTGCCCTCGAGGCATGGCGGTCCCTGGGGCTGGGGACTTTTTGCTGAGGTGGGTAGGGGTCCTGATGGTGTTGAAGTGGGCATGGGGCGAGGTGAGGGTGCTGACAGTGTCAGCATGGAGGTGGCACATGTCCCTGAGGCTGTGCCACTCCTGCCAGGTCAGTGTTCAAGGGCTCAGCTGTCTGCGTCTACTCCATGGCCGACATCCGCATGGTGTTCAACGGGCCCTTTGCGCACAAGGAGGGTCCCAACTACCAGTGGATGCCCTATACGGGCAAAATGCCCTACCCCCGGCCAGGCACTGTGAGTAACACCCCCAGCACTCGTGGGAACGGCAGCTGGTGCTGCCGCCTGTCCCACGGCACCTGGGACTCCACCACTGCCTTCCTCCCACCCGCAGTGTCCCGGGGGGACCTTCACGCCCTCCATGAAGTCGACCAAAGACTACCCCGACGAAGTGATCAACTTCATGCGCTCGCACCCGCTGATGTACCACGCCGTCTACCCGGCCCACCGGCAGCCGCTGGTTGTGCGCACCAACGTCAACTACCGCTTCACCACCATCGCTGTTGACCAGGTGGACGCGGCAGACGGGCGCTATGAGGTGCTTTTCCTGGGCACAGGTACCCACGCCGCGCACCGCAGAGAACGCAGCATGCTCCAGCGCGGCCTCGGAGGGCACGGGCACCGCCGGGGCTGTGTGCCTCTGCTGGCCCCCTGTGCTCCGTGGTGGAGCAGGGCGAGGGGCTCAGAACCCTGTGCCATGGGCCCTGGGAGTGTCACAGCCTGACTTATGCCCCAGTGTTCATCCTAGGACACCACCATCCAGCCTGGTCCTTCCCATGCCCCAGTGTCAATCCTAGGACACCACCATCCAGCCTGGTCCTTCCTATGACCCATGCCCAACTCTCCAGCCCCATTCTCCATGCTGGGGCCACCATCGTCCAGCCCGGTGCTTTCCCTTCCTTACTGCCCATCCTAGGGCCACCACAATCTATCCTGGTCCTCCCCCTGACCCAGTGCCTGTCCCCAGCTGCTGTCCCCCTGTCCCGTGCAGTGGCAGCCCCTCGCTGTGAGTGGTGGTTTGAGTGGCACGGTGCACCCAAGGCAACAGCAGGAGGCGGATGGAGATGGGCTCGAGGGCCCCATCAGGGACCCTCTTCCCAGGAGGGGAGGGCGCGGGTGCCCTGCCGGTGGCACTGAGCGTCCAGGCACCCTGGTGTCTTGCAGATCGGGGCACGGTGCAGAAAGTCATCGTGCTGCCCCGGGATGACATGGAGACAGAAGAGCTGATGCTGGAGGAGATCGAGGTGTTCAAGGTAAGGGCTGATTTGTCCTACAACCGCCACAGAGTGTTCTTGGCCCAGCCGTGCCCTGTCCCACCTCATGCCCAGGGCTGATGGGACACCACCATCAAGTGTCATTGTCCTGGCCCTGGAGCTGACAGGACACTGCCCGGTCCTTTGGGCAGCTCTGGAGGAACCCCCAGCATTGTCCCTCTGCCTGCTGGCCCTTGTGGCTGCGCTTGCCCCTGGGGAGGGGCTGAGGGCCCACCCTGTGCTTCGCTCCATGTCCTTCACTCCCACTCCCATCTAGGTGCCGGCCCCCATCAAGACGATGACCATCTCCTCCAAGAGGGTGAGTGATGCGTGTGGCTGGGTTTGGGAACCGGGACCTGCGTGTTCCTGTTGTCACACAGGCCATCAGGGAGGCCTGTGAGTGGTCCTGGGTGTCTCTGGGTGGGTCAGCACCACTCCAAGTACTGGGAAGCTGCAGCTCACCGGAGCTGATCCTTCATGGGTGGGGACGAGGCCATGTGGCCAGGGGGCATCTTACCCTGTCCTCTCTGTCCCTCCAACAGCAACAGCTTTACGTGTCCTCGGCCGTAGGAGTGACCCATCTGGCCCTGCACCGGTGTGATGTGTATGGAGAAGCCTGTGCCGACTGCTGCCTGGCCCGTGACCCCTACTGCGCCTGGGACGGCAAGGCCTGCAGCCGCTACTCGGCGTCCTCCAAGAGGTAGGGGTCTGTGGGAGGACAGGGGGGCCCGAGGAGGTTCCCCAGGTCACCTCCTACCTTCCTGCAGGCGGAGCAGGCGGCAGGACGTCCGGCACGGCAACCCCATGCGCCAGTGCCGAGGCTACAACTCCAACGGTGAGCGGGAGTGGGGCAGCCCAACGGCGTTTGGGGCAGAGGTGTGGGGCAGACCCTGGCGGGGCATGAGGCATAGGAGGCAGGGGAATTTCGGCAATGGTCAGATAATGGGATGAGTGAGTGGGTGGCCTTGAGGGCTGGTGGGTGGGTGGATGTATTGGAACAGTGAGCACCATGGAGTGGGTAGGTGGAAGTGTGGGTAGGTGGATGGGTAGCACATCCAGTGCGAGGAGGGTGAGCACAGATGGATGGGTAGGTAGATGGATGAATGGAAATGTTGGAGATTGAACATAGATGGATGGAAGAGTGGATGGATGGATGGATGGATGGATGGATGCTTCGGAGGATGGCCATGAATGGGTGGATGAGTACATCGGGATGAAGGAAGAGCACAGATGGATGGATGGGTGGGTGGTAGATGGATGAACGGAAATGTTGGAGGTTGAAGATGGATGGATGGATGGATACACTGGGGAGAAGAAAGAGCACAGGTGGATACTTCGGAGGAGGATGGCCATGAATGGATGGATGGGCACACTATCAGAGGCCAAGTGGGTGGGCAGCAGGCAGACCTCTGCCTCTGGTGCTGCTGCACGGGGCAGAGCAACATGTGCAGCAGGGAGACGGAGCGCGGGGACGTGTGTGTGACTTGGTTGCCGTGCCCTGCCCCTGCAGCCAACAAGAACACGGTGGAGGCCGTGCAGTACGGGGTGGAGGGCAGCACCGCCTTCCTCGAGTGCCAGCCCCGCTCACCGCAGGCCACCGTCAAATGGCTGCTGCAGAAGGACAACAGCGACCGGCGGAAAGAGGTAGGAGCCGGGTGCCACGGGCTGGGTCCAGCAGCGTGGCAGCAGCCAGCTGAGCCCCCCCTGTCCCCACAGCTGCGCACAGAGGGCGGCCGGGCGCTGCGGACGGAGCAGGGCTTGCTGCTGCGTGCCCTGCAGCTCTCCGACAGCGGCCTCTACTCCTGCACCGCCACCGAGAACAACTTCAAGCACACAGTGACCAAGGTGCAGCTCCGCGTCCTGGCTGCCCGCGCTGTCCACGCCGTCCTGTTGCAAGCTGAGGTGCCCCCCGCCGGGCTGCCGGGAGCCCCCACACCCCGATACCAGGACCTGCTGCAGCTGCTCAGCCGCCCGGAGCTGGGACTCCTCGACCAGTACTGCCAGGGCTACTGGCGGCCCCCTGCCCCTGGCCCCCCTGAGCCGCTGGCCGCCCTCAAAGCCAAGGAGCTGCAGGACCAGAAGAAGCCACGGAGCCGCCGGAATCACCCGCCAGAGACCTGCGGGCACACATGAACCCCTCGCCAGGGACTTTGCTAGCACAATGGTCTATTTTTCCCCCTTTTAATATTAAAAATATCTATAAATAAATAAATATATATATATACACACACACATGCAGGCAGACACACACGCATGCGCACCCCCTCACCCTCTCCCGCCACCGGCGGTATTTATTTGCAGGTTGTACATAGTCACTCGGGTGACACAAGCATCACCTCCCGGCACCGGGGACGGTGGAGGACCTGGGGGTGGCTGCATTCTGTATCTCTCATCCGTTCTATCCCAAGCTCAACGGGACACCACAGAGGGCTGGATGCCAGGTCCTGGTGCAGGAGGGGTGATGCCCTTGGGGATACAGTGCTGCCACATGGGGGGACAAGCCAGCAGCGGGGGGGACAAGCCAGCAGCAGAGGAGAGGTGGCAATGACTGTCTCAGCCCCACCAGCCTCAGTTCCTCAGTTTCCCCCTTTGGTTATTTTGGAGCCAGTGCTGGGAGAAGGTTGGGCAAGGGGGCTGCAGGCAACAGGGACATGGCCTTGTCCCTTGCTGGGACACGGTGGGGACACGTCCAGGAGGGGTGAGATGGTGCAGTGGAACCCATAGGTGCTGGAGCACCCTGCACTTTAGCTAGGGGTTGTAAATAGTTGTAGGTGAGGAGTGTAGGGGTGGCCAGATGTGTTCCCCCCTGCAGCCTGGAGCACACCAAAATAAATGCTAGCTTTGGGATGGATGCAGGCGCCTGTGTGTGCTCTGTTGGGGACAGGGACCGGGTAGCTGGGGACATCGCTTAGCTCCGCAGGAGAGGTTGGAGGGGTACAAGGGTGCTTGGGGGGCACCAGGGGAGCACACAGGTAGGGCGTTAGTACTGGGAACACTGGGGTGATGGGGGGGAGCACTGGGCAGGGTGGGGTCATAGGGAGGTGGCACTAGTGGGAGGTACTGGAGGCATCATGGTGCATTACTGGGAGCACTCAGAGCTGTTAGTGGGCACCCTGCAGTCAGTACTGGGACGCACTGGAGGAAGTACTGGGAGACTGGGCTTTGGTATTGGGAGCCAGTACTAGGGGCACTGGTGTCATTGGGCTGTACATGGGGCTCTGTGGTCGGTGCTGGGGGCAGTGGGGGTGCTACTGGAATGGACTGGGCAGTTCTGGGGGGCACTGGGGTCGGGCCTGGGGGTCCTGGGCCAGCCTAGGGCAGTACTAGGGGTTCCGGTGTCGGTAACGGGGGCACTGGGCGGTGGTACTGGTCTGTGCTAGTCTGTATTGGTCGGTGCTGGGCGGTACTGGGCGGTACTGGTTCGTACTGGGCAATGCTGTGCTGTGCTGGGTCCTTTCGCCCTCTGGCGGCCAGGCTTGGCCCTGCAGGAACCCGGCTGTGGCTGGGTTGGGGACACTGGGGACAGCTCGAGGGTGCTGAGCCGCTGGGGCTGGGGGACATGGGGCACAGGGCTCTGATGGGGGTACGGGGCCGGGGACCACATGGGAGTGTCGCTGGGGACACGCAGCTCCGCTGGGGTAGTGGTGATGGCAAGAGGGACACGGCAGGGTTGACACCAGAGAGGGGAACAAGGGGCCTGGAAACATGGGCTGGGATCATGGGGTAGGTGCTGAGAGGGCACTGGGGACACTGGGGGGCACTGGGATCTCCTGTTGGGATCCTGGGGGTCGTTGGGGTGGGGGAAATGTGTGTCCCTGGTGAGGGCACTATGGGGGTGATGTTGGGCCTGCAGTGGGAATGCACTGAGGGGCAGCTGGTGACGTTGTTGGGGGTCTCAGAAAAGGCCTGGGACATGGCTGGGGTGCACACTGGGGGATGCTGGGGGTATTGGACAGAGGGTCCTGAGGGGACACTGGCATGGCTCACTGGGGCCCAGGTTGTGGGTGGAGGGGGACATCACCACCACGGGGCCACATCCATGGCCTGGGGAAAGCGGGCCACCATCCCCATCCCTGGGAGGGGACAGCTGGGCACCCTCCCCGGCAGAAGCGCTGACGCTGGGAGCCAGGGGATTGCTGAGCTCAGCCCGTGGCAGATTTCGGGGCTTTATCTGGGGCCCGGCTTAAGCCGGGCTCCTTGTCCCCGTCCTTGGCCCACTTGGGCAGCAGCAGCGGCGGCGGCGGCGGCAGTCGGGCGGTGGGCACGCGCTGGAGGCGNAGGGGCCAGCGCTGAGGAGAAGCACTCCCGTGAGCTGGAGAAGAAGCTGAAGGAGGATGCTGAGAAGGATGCCAGGACCGTCAAGCTGCTGCTGCTGGGTAGGTGGGGACAGCCCCAGGGGGGATGCCCGGACCTCCCGCTCTGCAACCCCGCTGCCCACCCTGCAGCCCTGCACCCTGAAACCCATCAACAACCTGCTCCCCAGCACCCCAAATCCCTCCAACCCACCCCACACACCACACTCCCAGGCACCCCCAAACCTCAACAGCCCCAAGCTCCCCAGCACACCTTAACCCCAATGGCCCATCCAACAGACCTCCCACGCTGCTGGGCATCCCCAAACCCACCCCAGCTCCCTGCTGCTTCATGCACCCCCAGTCCCCTCCATGTCCCCCAGCTGCTGCCCCAGTCCTGGGGCCCCCGAGCAGTCCCCAGCACTGTGGGTCCCTCCCAGTCCCTCCAGGTGCCTCCCAGTTTCCTCAGTAGTGCTCTCATGGGTGCCATCCGTCCCCATGTCCGGGCGCAGGATGCATCCCCCCTGCACTGTCACACCGGGTAGCCGGCTGTGACACTACCATGTCCCCGTCCCCAGCCCTGGCTCCCCCAACACGTCCCCAGCTGAGCCCCCACAGCTCCCATCAGCACAACCCTAGTGCCCTCCCAGACCCCGCTGTCACCCTCCCTGGCCTCAGGACCCAGCTGAGGGCTGCAGGGTGCTTCCCTGTGTCCCCCAGTGGCTGTTACCACCATGGTCACCACTGTGCCCCCGCTTTGTCCCCACACAGGAGCAGGAGAGTCGGGGAAGAGCACCATCGTCAAGCAGATGAAGTAGGTTTCGTGCGGCAGCGCGCTGCCACCTGCCTGCCCCATGCTACAGCCAGGGGGAGCATCCACCCCACAGTGCCTGGCAAGGCAGCCATGGGTGCTGCAACCCCATTATCCAGCCCCATGGGTGCCCCTACCCTACAGTTCAGCCCCATGGGTCCCCTCATCACCCAGCTCATCCCCATGCCCCTGTCCCATTCAGGATCATCCACCAGGACGGTTACTCGCTGGAGGAATGCTTGGAGTTCATTGCCATCATCTACGGCAACACGCTGCAGTCCATGCTGGCCATCGTGCGGGCCATGGGCACGCTCAACATCCAGTACGGCGACTCGGCCCGCCAGGTGAGGGGCCCCTGGCATGGGGCGCGGGCTCTGCCCCGGCCCCCAATCCCCACTGAGCCCCTGTCCCTTGCAGGACGATGCCCGCAAGCTGCTGCACCTCGCCGACACCATCGAGGAGGGCACCATGCCCAAGGAGATGTCAGACATCATTGGGCGGCTCTGGAAGGACACGGGCATCCAGGCCTGCTTCGACCGGGCCTCTGAGTACCAGCTGAATGACTCTGCTGGATAGTACGTGCTGGGAGCAGGTGGGTGGGGGGCACCCGTGGGTTCTGTCCCTATGGGACCTGTCTCATGCCTGTACCATGCCTGGCCAGCTACCTGTCAGACCTGGAGCGCCTAGTGGCCCCTGGCTACGTCCCCACAGAGCAGGACGTGCTGCGCTCCCGTGTCAAAACCACCGGCATCATCGAGACCCAATTCTCCTTCAAGGACCTCAACTTCAGGTAGGGGCCAAGACCCTCTGTGCTGGGGTGGTGGGTACGTGGTGGGTGGGGGCGGACACTGACACTCCTGGGTCCTGCCCCACAGGATGTTCGACGTGGGTGGCCAGCGCTCGGAGCGCAAGAAGTGGATCCACTGCTTCGAGGGGGTGACCTGCATTATCTTCATCGCGGCCCTCAGCGCCTACGACATGGTGCTGGTGGAGGATGACGAAGTGGTGAGTGGCCACGCTGGGGGGCTGCCAGGGGGCCAGGGGGCTGCCAGGGGACTGACAGGGCTGTGTCCTCCCACAGAACCGCATGCATGAGAGCCTGCACCTCTTCAACAGCATCTGCAACCACCGCTACTTTGCCACCACCTCCATCGTCCTCTTCCTCAACAAGAAGGACGTCTTCCTGGAGAAGATCAAGAAGGCCCACCTCAGCATCTGCTTCCCCGACTACGATGGTGAGGGTGGCTGTGGCTCACCCATCGGGTGCTGGCAGCAAGGGGGGGGAGTTGGGGTGTCTGCATGCTTTGCCAGACACCCACCAGGTGTCCCCAGTACCCTACGCACCCACCCCAAGGTCTGCCGGCCACACTCCGGGCTGCGGGGTGATGGCAGGGGGATACAGGGGCTGCGGGGTGCTGGGGACCCACGGCCCTGCTTGCCACCAGGTCCCAACACCTATGAGGATGCCGGCAACTACATCAAGGTGCAGTTCCTGGAGCTGAACATGCGGCGGGACGTGAAGGAGATCTACTCGCACATGACCTGTGCCACAGATACCGAGAACGTCAAGTTCGTCTTCGACGCTGTCACCGACATCATCATCAAGGAGAACCTCAAGGACTGCGGGCTCTTCTGAGCCCCAGCCCCTATGCCCCCCCCCC
>VXAV01012029.1:59359-71368 GCA_013399715.1 Alectura lathami
GTCCCCACCCTGCTGGTGCCCCTACCTCCCTCTGCCACTGCCTCTGCTTGTCCCCAGACTCTGGCAATGTGACCCACCCAGCTCCAGAGCCACCATGGGCCCTGCTCCCACCCTCATGCCAGCCCCCTGACCTGGGAGTACGTTTGGGTGCTGGAGAGCACTGGGTGACACTTGGGGTCCTGGGGGGTGCTGGATCTCCTGGGGACCACGGGATGCCCCTGGGGTTGGGTGCCCCCAAGGTGCCCCCAACTTTCCGCGTGGCCCCTGCAGCACCATGACAGCATCCCCAGCTGAGTGCCAGCCTGCTGGGGACCCTCGGCCATGCGGGGACACCCAGGAAGGCTCCGAGTCCACAGGTCCCACCCCACACACCCCACGGACCCTGGGGTGCAGCCAAGACCCTCCTTCATCCCACCTCCCCCTTGGGACCCCAAACCCATAGAGGAGGAGGAGGAAAGCAGCCACACCACCCTGCACATCGGGGTGCAGAGGGTATTGTTCTTTTTTTTTTTTTTCTTTCTACATTTTATTATTTCAAACCACGTGAACAATTCAGTAAAACATCCCGTGGGAAAAGCGGGAGCCGGGGGGCAGGGGGGGGCCGCTCTGTACAGTAGGATCTCCCCGCCAGCGCAGCTAGCCCTACACGCTAGGCCCTATTAGAGAGGGGCAGGGGGGCAGCAGCCCTCTCCCCCCAGCCCGGCGCCGAACAAAGAGGGGGCATGCAGCCCCCCGTGCGCCGGAGGGGGCCCCCCCGCAAGGCACACGGTTTCGGCATTACCTGCACGAAGACGACGCGACCACTTAGCACTTGACGCTTTTAAATAGTTTCTTAAAAAGGTTTCTTTAAAAAGCAACATAAACCAAGCTTGGTGTGTGTGTGTGTGTGTGGGTGTGTGTGGGTGGGTGTCTGTGTGTGTGTGGTTTTTTTGTCTTTTCTGGTTATTAAAAGGAATGTTTTCGGACGTGGCTCCTGGGGGGGGGACCCTTCGCTGGCCCCTGTGATGCCACGAGCTCCGCGCCCCCCCGCAAGTACAGCGTTTTGGATGTAAACGGTGTGGAACCGAATAAAAAAGAGGGGCTGGGGTGATGGCAACCGGTTACAAACCGAGAGGGAAATCCTCCTGTCCCCTGCCCTGAAGGCAAGGGGGCACGGGGGGGACACCGGGGACGGGCGGGGATGGCCTCGTGTCTGGTGTCGCAGGTGGTGCGTCCCCACCCCTGCCACCACGGCTGTCACCAAAATGTCTCTTTATGGGGTTGGGGGGATGAAACCAAAGAGGAGAAGCAGAAGTCACTGGGCGGCGCGGTCCTCTCTTCGTCGGCGCGTCCTAGGAGAGAGTGAGCCGTGAGCTCTGGGCCTGGGGATAGGTCTGGGGACAGGGGGACAGAGGGACAGGGGGCTGCCACAGGCTAGGCAGCAGGATGGCGATGGCTGGTTGCGATGCCCCGCCAGCACCCATGGGTTTCGGAGGGGCCATGTTGCCCTGCGCCCACCTTGCCGCCCTCAGAAGAGCCCGCAGTCCTTCAGGTTGTTTTTGATGATGACGTCAGTGACGGCATCAAAGACAAACTGCACGTTCTTGGTGTCGGTGGCACAGGTGAAGTGCGTGTATATCTCCTTGGTGTCCTTCCGCTTGTTGAGGTCCTCGAACTTGCTCTGGATGTAGCTGGCGGCCTCGTCGTACTTGTTGGCGCCTGGGGAGGGGGAAGTGATGCTAGGGACACCCCGCGGCTGCCCAGCACCTGAAGCCCTTTTGGTTTGGCTCCCCTCATCCTCCCTCAAGGCTGCACTAAAGCCACCTGCATTTCAGAGCCACCTCGCTGATCCACCCACATGAGGCTGCTGCCATGCAGCCATGTGGGGACACGGGTCCCCAGAATGCCACCAGCCCGAGGACAGGGCAGGACACGGGTTGGCACTGCACTCTCTGGGTGCACAGTGTGTCCCCGGGGCTCCCCCCTCACCGGTTCCATTTCTGTGCCTGCCCTGCAGCTTCCTAAGCCTCTTATTCTTCTCATCACCCTCCCTCTGCTTTATCCACACGTTGCCCTGAGTGTGTGTCCAGGTGCAGCCTAGGCACCCAATAAGCCTCAAACCAGGGCTGCTCCAGCCCTAAAGATCTGCTGCACAGAGCCCCAGGGGCTTCTGAAGCAGGAACCCAGCACCTGGAGACAGCACAGCCACCGTCCCCATCCCCCTGCTCCCCTGGCACCCCAGGCAAGGGGGTGCAGCAGCGGACGAAGCCCCACATGGCCAATGCTGCCTGCTGCGTACCTGTGTACTCCGGGAAGCAGATGGTCAGGGGGCTGTGCACGATCTTCTCCTCGAAGAGGTCCTTCTTGTTGAGGAAGAGGATGATGGACGTGTCCGTGAACCACTTGTTGTTGCAGATGCTGTCAAACAGCTTCATGCTCTCGTGCATCCGGTTCTGGCAGGGGATGGCACCAAGTGAGGCAGGCAGGGACACGTGCTGCCAACCCCACGAGCCACCAGCCCTGGACCTGGCCACCAGGCTTGGGCCAGACTGCCCAGGCTGCTTACAGCCACCAGCAGCCACTGCAGTGGGGCAGGGGGTCGCTGCTGCCAGCATGGGCTGGGAGTCTCCCGGAACACCCTAAACCCGAATATCCGCCCCCTCACTCACCATCTCCTCATCTTCTGCCAGCACCAGGTCGTAGGCACTCAGGGCCACACAGAAGATGATGGCTGTCACCCCCTCGAAGCAGTGGATCCACTTCTTCCGCTCCGAGCGCTGGCCGCCCACGTCGAACATCCTGCGGGGCAGAGGCCAGGTGACTGAGCAGCAGCCCCAGGCCCCACACTCCCAGCCCTGCCTCAGTTTCCCCAGCAGACCCTGGTGAAGCTGCCCATCAAGGCGCTGCCCTTGTTTCCCAGCCAGCGCTGGGCTGGGGGCGTGCAGGTGGGACAACGGACGACGTTCTCTGAACGTCTCTCTCCACTCTGGGCACCAGAGGATGTCCTGGCTCCGCAGAGCAGACGCATTCTCCACAAGCGGATTTTTCTGACTCCTGACCCTCTGCTTGGCTGCTGGAGAGGCTCCATCACCCACTGTGCCCCCTTGGGATCCCAGGGCCACCCTGCCTGTCCCCGCTGCCATCTCCATGGTCTCGGGTGGGCGTGGAGGAGCCGCCGTGCAGCCTTGGCCCAAGGAGGGCCCCAACGCCGAGCCAACCCCAGCGTCCTCATCACCGTCACCACCGTCACCACCACCAGCCCTGTATACCAGCAAGGCTGGCACACCAGCAGGAGGAGGGAGGAGGATTTGTGCCTCAAGAGGGCTGGGCCTACTTGAAGTGCAGGTCCTTGAAGGTGAAGTGGGTCTCCACAATGCCGGTGGTCTTCACCCTGGTCCGCAGCACGTCCTGCTGGGTGGGGATGTAGTCGGCCCGGGCTATCCTCTCCAGGTCATTCAGGTAGCTGGTGAGGGAGCAGAGAGGCACTGAGCGAGACAGGCGGCGGAGGAGGGGACACCCCACACGCTGAGGACATCACGGGCCTGCATCACGCGGGGCGGGCAAGGCCAAGCCAGACATTCCGCAACAGAGACCTCAACCACAGCCTGGGGTCCCCCAGCAGGCACAGGACACGGGGACAGGACCACACGGAGCCCAGCAGACGACGCGGCCTGAGGGACACGGGCTCGGGGACGGAGCACCGCGGCCTGCGCCGCCATAACGCTCCCCAGCTGGCGGTGAGGGAAATGGAAAGAGGACAGCATTCATCACCACGGCAACGGGCTGCAGCGGCAGCGGAAACCATTTCTGGCACTGTGCCATTTACAGGCACAAACACAAAGGCCTCGTCCCCAGAGGAAGCAGGCCCGGGCCTCGGCTCCCGGCAGCGACGGCCCTGCGCCCCGCCAGCGAGGCCGCAAGTTTTAATTGCCGCGGCTCGAGTTAATTGGGTTGTGATAAGCAGGCGGCCTTAAGCAAATTAGGCCTGCGCTAATGCGGGCCTGTAATCTGGCCACCGAGAGCCGCGCCGAGCTCACGGGTTGGGCTCAGGGACGCGGGGACCCGGCCACGGCGGCTGTGGGAACGCGGCCCTGGCGGCCACGGGGACCCTGAGCGCGGCGGCCGTGGGGAGGCTCGGCCGGACCACACCTCCGCAGCGCAGCGAGCTTGAAAACAGCCGGAAACACGCCCGGCCCGCGGCTGCCACAAAAACAGGAAACAAGCGGCGGGGAGGCAGGGCCGGGGCAGGGCTCGGACCTCAGCCCGGCCCCGGTGTCCCCGCGCCAGGACGTGCGGCGTTGGTGTCACCCCCGCTGGTGTCACCGGCAGGGAAAGGCGCCGTGCTCCCTGGGGACGCCATCCCCGGCCGCTGGATACAGGCTGGGGCTGCAGCACAAGCAAGAGATGCCTCTTAATGAACGCTCGCCCTACGCCTGTGGCGTGCCGGACGCCGTGCGTGCGCCGTTAGGGTGACCTCCGCCAGCAGCCACCCGGGAGAGGCGTTTCCCAAAGGGAACCCAGCACCCCCTGTGCCAGAGAGGGACGGCGGGGGACACGGCCATGAGGAACCGAAAGGTGCCTGTGACCGAACGCAGAGCAGCCACCGGGGCTCCGCCAGCTCCAGCTGCTGGCTTTCAGGCATTGTTTCTCCCAGTGCAGATGAGCAATCGTGCTTTAGGCAGATTAACTCATTTATTAAATCTCTTTGGGGATAAACCGAACCAGATGCGGTCAATTTACCTATCTAAGCACTAGTTTGCCAGCTAATAGGCTACCATAATGCCAATTTCTTCCACATAAACTCATTTGAAAAAATTAAAGCAACAAAGCAAGTGGACTTGCGTGTCGCACGCAGAATAAGCATCCCCATTTTTAATTTGGGGGTATTTCCCTGTGCGGTTACACTCCTCCCATACAGATGGGCATCCACGTGGGCGAAGCTGCCGGGAGCAGCCTGCAGTCCCCAGCCCCACCTCGCCAGGCTCTCCCTGTGCATTCTCATTTAAGCAGCTGGGGGAAAAAAAAAAAGGTAAACTCTATCAGAAAGAAATTCAGCACTAACCATCTTCTTGCAAGATGAAAATAGCACCTGCACGAAGAAAACCCACACCTGGCATGGAGTGGGACAGGAGGCTCATGCCCACAAGGAGGGTCCCAGCTGAGCAGCAGGGATGCTGCATGAGGAGGAGGAGAAGGAGGAGGAGGAGGAAGAGAAGGAGGAGGAAGGGCACTCACTAGGCAGCAGAGTCGTTCAGCTGGTATTCACGAGAGCGGTTGAAGCAGGCCTGGACCCCGTGGTCAGCCCACAGCCTCCGGATGACATTGGCCAGGTCCTCAGGCATGATGCCCTGCTCCTCCGCGGTGCAGGAGAGTGCAAAGAGCTGGCGGGCGTCGTCCTGCAGCACAACCGGGGAAGCATCAGCTCCGCAAGCCCCAGGAGCTCCCACCAACCCAAGCACTGCCCACCACAGACACCCACAGAAAAAAAAAAAAGAGAAGAAAAACAGGAATGGCAAAAATCACCTCTCCTAGCCCAGGAAACCCATGGCTTTCCTCTCTCCTCCCACCACCCATGCTTTGGGTCCCTCCTGTCCTAGGAGGTCCCAGCTCATGGTACAGCAGAGGGGATTGCGCAGGACTATTAGTTTTTGTTGTTATTGAGCAGGTTGTGCTCCCCAAAGGGGTAGGGGCACAGCAGGCACACAGGGACACGCACCGCTCTGGAGGAGTCCCCGAAGTCAATCTGCAGGTTTCCCATGGCCTTGATGATGGCCATGATGGACTGGATCGTGTTGCTGTAGACCACGGCTTTGTACTGACGGCACTCCTCCTCCGAGTAGCCGTCTTCATGGATGATCCTGGGGACAGGGGACAGGGTCAGTGTGCCCTGCTCATGGTGCCTCCAGCCAGGAGCTCTGCACACTGCCACCTCCCCGCCAGGTATTCGCTTTCACAGTGTCTCTCTGCAGCCTGTGTAACCACGGGCACCTGAGCTCACCTCCCCTTTAATCGCAAGCCAATGAAATATTCAAGCACCAGCTTGCCCTGGATAACTCCCAGCCCATGCGAGCCTGGCAGCAGGTATGCTGGGGCCGTTTGGGACTGCAGTAACCCCATCAGCAGCTTCCCAGTCCCTCTCCCAGCACCGTGACACTGGCCAGTGCATCCCAAGAGCCCAGCTCCAAGCCCCTTCTGCCAGGCGTCCCCAGCGCTGCTGTAGGGACTGGGCAGGTGCCTTCACTTCATCTGTTTGACGCATCAGTAGGTGCTGCTACTCACTTCATCTGTTTGACGATGGTGCTCTTCCCGGACTCCCCAGCACCTGCGGAGGAAGCGAGGGGCAAGCCATGAGAACCTCCGAAGGTGAATGGAATCTCCAAAGGAGTAGGAAGGGGATAGAGTCTGAAACGGGGCTGTGTCACGACACCCGGGGTTGGCTGCACGGCCAGGAAAAACCCAGGCAGCTTTGGTGACAAAGGGGATGTGTCAGCCCTGGTGGCAGTGCTGCCGTCAACCCGAGCTCCATCAGGCTGCCCGTGTCCGTCTGTCCCTCCCTCCCCAGGCTGGGAGGGCGGAAGGAGTGAGGTCATCCCGGCTGCAGAAAGGGGAAGCCGAAAGGGGAAGCTCAAAGGGACACTGCCTGTCCCTTGTCCCTTCTGGGCAGGAACAACAGCCTGGAGCAATCCCTCAGTGCAGGGGCTTTGAGCAGTGCTGCTGGGGGTGCCAAGAGGCAGAGCAGGGTGGGACACAAGCCCTTCAGGGCAAGGTCCCAATGGCACAGCATTTGGGCATCCTCTCCCACCCATCCCTGTGGTCCTCCCACACTCCATACCCAGCCCTGGCCGCCCTGTCCACACGGGCTGCTGGCACCCCAGAGATGCCGGATGGTCCCCACGTGCCCAAGGCGTGCGCATCGCCATCCCATCACCGCATCCCTAAAGCGGAGCCACCCTTAAAGAGGGCCCCACGCAGCTCAAAGCAGGGCTGCTCCGCTCCGGCCACAGAGGGGGAAGAGAGATTACAGAGGAGCTCAAAAAAATGGAGATTATGCTAAAATTAACCTGCAAGAGTGGTCGCGGCCGAGACGTGGCTGCAGGGAGTGCGCGGATGTCACCTTCCCCGCGGGTGACACCCTGTACCCCCATGGAAAGTGGCACGGCACCCTGTAACCAGGCACAGAGCCTGCCTAGAGGCCCTACCTGCGGGACCACGCAGCCTGACCCCCTCCCATTGCTCACGTCCAACGAGCAGCACACACGGGGCCACGATGCTTTGCTTGCCGCTTGCCCGAGGTGTCCCCATCACACTTCCCACGCCGCCACCGCACTCTCCCATCCAAGTCCCTTCTGCTGCCACCCTCCCACCCCCTAACCAAGTTCCCGAAGTCAGGTGCCAGCAGCGAGGGTCACAGAGCATCCCCCTGCCTCCAGCCCATGCCAGGAGAAGCCGCGGGGCCACATGCCCGAGGCAGGACCCAGCGTGCGCCCGCAGCATCTTTCTCCAGTTACGGGACTCGGCAGATGACACGTGTTTCTCATTTGGCCCCAAAATATATGATTTGGCTGGAAGCTCGCAGGCTTGACCCGACGGAAATAAAACTGCTCTCGGTTTGGAGAGGCAGATCGGGTTTCTTTCCTTCTTTCCACCCAGAGCTTCCCCCGGCTCCTTCGGAAAAGGAGCTGCAGCCAGCCCTGCTGCGGGGAAAATCACAGCCCCACCAGACCCCGCGCTACATGAGTGCCCCTGGCACCGGGAAGGGTCCGGAGAGCTGCGTCGGTGCCACCCCCACCCAGGGAAGCAGGGGACATCGAGCACAGCCCCCACGGACCCCGAGCATCCCCAAAATGAGTCCCTGCCCACAGGCTCATCCTTCCACCCCATGGCTCCGCACCACTGCTCTCCTGCCCCTACGGCACCTGTTAACAGGGCACGGAACCACGACCCCGAGCCTGCAGCAGGAACCCCGTCCAGGAGGAGCGTGGGCAGGGACGAGGCGCACGCGTGCAGAGACATGGCCTCCAAACCAGGCGTTGAGTCACAGTAGCTGCAGGAAAGGCATTTTTTCCTTTCATAATCCCTATTTAGCAGGAGCACTCCAGTACCTCGTTAACTCCAATAAACCCAGCCAGAGCGGTGCCAGCAGCGGGCAGGACAGGGTCCTGCACCCCACAGCACCCAGACCAGCAAGAGGAGGGGAGGATCCCAGCCCAGCAGGGCCGGACAGTGACGTGGCACAGGCAGAGCACTCAGGCACATGTGGCAGTCCCCGGCACACCGCAGGACCACAGCAATTAGTCTGCCCCTCTGATTTCCCTTTCAAATCACCTCCGTCACCTAATGGCAAATAAAACATGTCACCGGGAACTGCCTGGGAAGCTGCGCTAGGATGGGGAGGGAAAAACCCAATGCCACCACGCCCAGCGGAGGGGACAGGGACAGGGGTACCCTTGGAGCTGCCACCACACAACAACCAGCAGGGACAGAAGCTTCCCCTCCAGCCCACGGCCCCAATCCCCGGAAGATGCCGGCCGCCGGCCATTCAGTCCCGACACAATCCGCGGGCCGGGCGCCAGGCAGCGCGCGCTTCCGGAGCGGGGCGGATTCCCCGTCACCGGCAGGACACAGCCGGCTCCCAGGGCTGGGGCTGCGACCCTGTGCTCTCTGAGTGTCCCCCTCCAGGCCACCCTGTGGGGTCCCAGTGCGGTGCGGCACTCGCGGCTCTAGGGATGCGACCGCGCCTGTTCGCAGAGCATCCTACAAAAATAGGAGAAGAGCTCGGCCTTGGGTTGCTTTTCCCTTTTGAAAATAAATTCTTAACATTTTAAAATAACCAAGCTGACAGACAGCTCCAAAACACAACCTCGCAGGAACTTGTTCAGCTTTTAAAGTGCTTCCTTTGGGAGAGCCCCAGAGCCCACTCCTGGGGACCTCGGTGTCACCAGGAGCAAAGCAGGGCCACTCACAGGCAGAGCAGGGGGTGTGGACGTGTCCCCATGCTGAGCAGGCAGTGAGGAGGGGCGGGGGCAGCAGGGACAGATCCCACAGCACCAGCCACGTCCCAGCCTCCAGAAGGGGATTTCAAAGGCCTGCACCAAAAGCTGGGAGAAAAAGACTCAAAAAAAGAGATTCCCCTCGACATTTTCCTTCCTATCCAAAATAGCTGGAAAATTGCTTTAAAAATAATTGCATGTTAAAAAAAAAAAAAAAGAAAAACCCACAGCACCGCTGAGTGTTTTTCCAAGCGGCCATCTGATTCCTCGCGGAGCTGGCCGCCCTCCAGCAGGGCCCTGGCTGCTGGGGCAGCGGGTGGGTGCTGCGCCCCAGGGGGTCCCGCAGACCCGGAGCTGAGCCCTGATGGGTACAGGGACAGCGTCCGTCCCGCGCAGCCCCGACAGGACCTGGAGCAAAGGGAGGGGGAAACCAGCACCCCCAGCACATCCTGCTGCGAGCCCAGAGCCAGAGCTTGAGCTCGGGGTGGGCACTTTGGGGTTTGTGGCTCACAATCCCTCTGCGGGGAGGATGCTCGGAGAAGACGGTTGGAGGGTTTGGGCTGGGCACGGCTTTCTCCACGCCCCCCGCTGCCGACAACGGACGTTGGCATTTACAAGCTGGACAAAGCTGTTCCTGTGCCTTTTTTCCAGGAATGAAGGAACCGTTCTCCTTGCTTTCTGCCCCTGAAATCCCAGCAACACAGGATCTCCCCCTCTGCTCCCCCGGTGCCTGCCTGGCACAGTGCGGCTCAGAGGCTGCAACACTTAGCTCAAAACCACTGCCCTGGTTAAAAGCCTCCCTGCAAGCCTCCTTCTTGCACCAAAGGGCTGCAACAGGGCCTGGGGTGGAGAGGAGGAGGAAGGAAAACCCGTGCGCAGGAGCAGGCGTGCCAGCCAGCACCGGGTGAGCGCGGCCGCCGAAAGCGGCAGCTGGTTCCTCCCTGGTTCCTCCCTTCCTCTGCTTCTGTGCACACAGATGTTGAGGACAACACCTACGGGGGCTTCCAAATGCTTCCTAAGACAGAGGCAGGGATCACCCCTGTGCAGCAACCAAGGACAAGAGAAGAGCTGAAGGCCAAGGAATCCCTCTTCCTCCTTAGTCCTGAGCAGGCAGAACGTGATTTCGGGCTGCTAGCGCGGGGTCCCGCTGTGCCAACGGCAGCCCGTCGGGATGGCTGCGCAGCACGGAGGACCACATCCCAGCAGCTCCCACATGCATTTGGGTTTCAGCGGGGTTCTCCCTCTTTTCTCCTGCTGCCTGCAAGCCCTGCCCTCACTGATAGGTCCTGCGGTGCCCGTGGGTCTGCTCCGCCAAATTAACACAAAAACAGCCAGAAAACAAGAAAGCCAGAAGGGAGGAAGAGGCAGAGCAGCTGGACGGGCACGCTCCGCTCATCCCCCCAAAGAAACAACGCTGCGGATTCTGCAGGACCTGCGGTTTCACTTCTGCCTCGCACGGAGCAGAGGCGGCTGGGGGCACGCAGCTCGTGCTGCACCCACCCAGGCCGTGCCGCGTTTCGGGGACGCAGCGCGGAGCGGGATGCGGTTGAGGAGCTGCCAGGAGTCAACTGAGGGGCTTTGAGCCGCGGCGCAGCACTGGGAGCCCCGCCAGCGCGCACAAAGCCGCCGTGTCTGCCCCGGCGCGTGGCCGCGGCCCCGCCGGCAGCTGCCCTCCCAGCACCCTGCCCTGCCCCGTTCTGGGAGTCGCGGCTTCTCCTCAGCATCACCCAGGGCCTCTCAGTGGGGATCACCCCAGCTGCTCCCCATGGGCTCCAGTGCTTTCTGGTCGTGTCTCAGTCCAGAAAACAGCGATAAGAGCTCAGGGCTTCAGCACTGTTTACACTTGAACAGCTGCTAGGGGGGAAAAATCAAAAATCATAAAAAAAAACAACCAAGCTGTTTCGCTCTATTTTTGGCTTTAGAAACCCACCGAGATTAGAAACCCCCACTCTGCCCCGGCACTGGGAAGCATAACCGCGGTGCTCTCGGCTCAGCTGCCAGGAGCGTGCAGGCAAGGATGCTCCGCGCACCGCTGCGCGCCCACCCCAAACCCGGGGCGCCCTACGGTGACGCCGCAGCCAAACGCCTGGCTGAGGGCATCCCTCCGCCTTTGGGACCAGCCCCAGGGATGCCCCAAGCCAGCCCCAGCCCCAGGCGGAGAATCACAGGGGAGAAGCGCGGGACGCAGGCACCACGTGTCCGCCCCGCAAAACCCATGGGGTTTCACTCCGCCGGCGCCTTCCCCTCCCCGGAAACAAGCAGGGCTGGGGCTGCCTGTGCCTCCCGCTCCGCTTGCACAACCGGGGCGGCCCCCCGGCCCCCCAGCTCCGTGCAGTGCACACCTGGGAGCACGGCCCTGCAGGGAAGGGGCACGCACAGGAGAATAATCGCTGCGTTAAGGCGGCTGCTTTCAGCGTTAATTCCTTATTTATCGAGGCAGTGTTTGAACAAATCAGCCGCTGCCTGATTTCACCATGACTTCCTGCTGCTCTCGGCTTCCTCTCTTGAAGAGGGCGACGAGAAAAGACATTTTCTGCTGGCGTTCCCCAGGCGGCAGCGGGGGGGTTCCTCCCCCCGGCCCCATCCTGCGCCCCACAGCTACAATAGGGCCATCGAAGGGCTGGGGATGGCAGGGGGATCCCGCTCCCCAGGGACAGCACTGGGAGGGCAGTGATGGGAGAAAAATAAATGTTGTGTCCTGGCCCAGGGCAGTGAGATGGCTTCAGACAGCATCCCTGGAGCGCCAGAAATGGGGGGACAAGGATGGAGGGGATGCCCTGGGGGTCCTGCATCCCACCCTTGGGGCTCCGCTATAGAGAATTGGGGGTGGAGCTGCCCCAACTGGCACCCCAGGATGCCCATGAGTGGGGTGTAAGGGGGGGGCAGCACCCCAGCTTGTGGAGGGGAACCCAAAGGATGGGGGGGGTTGGGGTGCTGGAAGTTCAGGGCGGCCCCAAAAGAGGGTGGAGAATCAGGGGGAAGGGCGGGGGCTGAGCCGGGGATGCCCGAAGGGGATGATGCCCACGGAGGGGGTGGAAGC
>VXAV01012032.1:12846-36373 GCA_013399715.1 Alectura lathami
TCTTAAAAGTAAATTCTGCAGGAAATTGTAGATATTTTCAGGATCTGCTGAGGCTTTTTAAAAGGTGTTTTACAGAAAATTTATTTTTAGTATATTCATGGAGCAACTACATATGCCATGAATGTATCGGAGAGTTTGGTCCTGTCTGAGAAGATGCTGGCTGGCCAGTGAATCTGACTGATGTGGATGTGTGTGAGTAACTCAGAGGAGTGACATAGAATATCATCNTCTGTGGCTTGCTGTGCTGGACATCTAATTTTTAGAGTACAACTAAAAAGAAAATATCACACAGATAATCTCTGAAAGCAGCAGACCAGTTACATGTCCTTCATGTCCTTTTTTTTTTTTTTTTTTTTTTTTATATGCTACATTACTTTGACCTCCTGATAATGCTGTAATGAAAAGAAAACTCAGCGAAGAAAGCATAATGAAAGCGAGGATAATGAAAAACTACACATGATCACAGGATTAACTTTGTGTTAAATCCCACTATCACAGCCAAAGTAAAGGTACGTGCCCACACAGTTAGATTTGGTGCTACACCTAGAGCACACCTGTGTCTTGGATGACATACGTACAAATACATGGTCACAAGCTGCTGAAGCCTCACCTTCCCAATACATCTTCTGTAGCTTCCTTGGAAAGTGCTATAGTCTGGTAATGACACTGCAGTGTCCGAAAATGCACTTTACCATAATGATCCAGGTAATGAAGGCTGAATTACAGCAAAAATCCTGGAGAAGTGCTTATAATATCGTCTACTCCTGACATATGTATTCTTCCTGATTAATGCTCTTACAGTAAAGCAGCATGATGATGAGGCCATTAATTTAAAAACTCCTAAAGTAAAGACCCAGATGATTGAGTGATGCTCCGTGACATCATTTGTTAATGTCTTTTCTTCAGTGAAAAGAGAACCACTGAAATGGCAGCAGATCTCTCAGACTAAAAAGACACTATTTCATGAATAAAAGAGAACATAATGGTGTACATCAAACCCAGCATTGCATCATTACTGAAAATACTTTCCTCTATGAAAAAACCATGGCACTGACTACAGTGCTTATATACTTAACATTCTTGAACACCTCATCAAATAATTCATATTAACTGCCGCATGCATCTTTTTGCTCATTATTAATAATCTGTTTACAAGGAATGTAAGAAGAATGAATCTGGAAAATATGAGATTTCTTTAAAGAAGTGTACACATAAACATTGTAAACACCATCTCCCAATTTTTTTCATCTTTATTCCCTCCTGCTGTACATATGTGGGAGTGGTAAAGAAGAAGGTTAGAAGACCTGGCCACTGGCAGACATTGTAGTGTTGACACATTTTTAAAGATAGATATATTTTATTATTCTTCCAAACTGCTCATGATTTTATTTTTCCGGTTACTTTGCAAGCCTTTATTATGGGGTGACATAATCAACTTTGTTATCCTTCATAAGCTGTATAGAAAGATCAGGGATCTCGCAAAATCTTTAAAATGTTTCTGAGACAGTCGAAAATCTGATAGAAAAATAGAAGCCAGTACATTTATTTCTCCTCAATAATTTCTATCCTCTGTGAGCCAAAGGCTACTGTTCTCTTACTGTCTCCTTCTGTTAGCACATCCACTGAACAGAGAAGCATAGGTGATAAGGGTTGAAGTAAATGAAATTCACCTGTATGACATTCCACACTAAGCACTGAGCAGTGCATAAACTCTGTGTTATCCTAAATAAAAGGAGGCAAACACCTTTTACCCAGATACGTCCTCAGCTACATTACTCTGGAAATTTCTGGAAAAATCTGTGGAAATTGCACAGAGGCGGCAGTTATATTCTGCATCTTCCTTAGGCCAGGCAAATTGTTTTAAATTACCTCCGATACCACTAGCAAACCTGTAAGGAACAGTGGAAGAAAAAAAACATGACTCTGGTAGTCTGCATTTAATGATGAATCAAAGTCATGTTCTGTTGCTCTCTTTTTTAATGTTTCACCAAAATCCTTAAAAGGTATGCCATCAGCTCTACTGATGTCTGTTTGCAGATCACAGAAAGCAGAAAACGTGTGAGTAGTGAGGGTGATGAAGGCTCATCTGAACATTAAGACTGTTGTTACTAGTGAGTAAGTGTGTGATGCTACCTTTCTGCTGTGAGTACAAAAATCTCATGAATACTTTAAGAACTGGGTTGCATTCCTACCACAGAAAAAAAACAGTGCCTGCATTTAGCCTCTTCTGCTTCTTGCTTTTTCTTTCCTTATTTTATTTTAATTTTTAATTCACTATTAACTATTTGACTGAGAAAATAGGAACCTGAGGAGGAGGAAATGTAAAGGAATTAACATGTAAGTAGTGACTGTTGTGAGGCAGTCCTCAGTGCTACTCATGCTGCAGTTTGCTCAGCTAGGGCAGTGACTGTGGAATAATCTGTGTTAATGTTACTGTTAGTTTTTTGTTTGTTTGTTTGTTTTACTTTTTTTTTTTTTTTTTTTGTCAAGATGGATTAGAAGCTGTGGAAATGATCACTTTGACAAAAGTATGAAAACTTACTTGCTGTCTTTGCACTGATGTCAACTGTACTGTGAATTCAGTTAGTGGGTTCCTGTAGAGGGCTGTTTTTTTTTTTTTCCTAACAAATACTACATGACCATTCCAATTCCCACTTCAAGTGTTGGTGTGTTTTGGAAGTGGTAGTAGGTTTTTCATCTTTTTATTTTTTTTCTACTATTGCTTGTTAAAAGATAATGAAAATGTGCTCCTTTTCAGGCAAAACGTAAACAGTAAAAGAACAAAGATTCAGACAGAGCATTTCAGCTGTGTCCCTGATATAACAATTTTTTGCAAACTACAGAAGCAAAAAGTGTTTCAGTCTATCCATTTGCAAAGTTTAAGTTTTGAGAATTAAATACTGAAAGTTCAGTGAATTTGGGAATTTGAGAGTAAGAATGAAAACACATTCTAGATACACCTCTTTGTACCATTATCTATTTTTATCTTGGTAAATATTTCACAGATTCAGTCTTATCTGTCTATTCACAGATGATAAGATGAACCAGGGCCCAAGGAGGCGAGGTTTCTGATCTCTTGCTTGCTTGCTCTGGATAATGGAACTTGAATTTTATTGTGAGCCCAACCGTATGTTAACTAGTCTCCTGAGGACTCTGTCTGGTCCCATTTCTTCCACTAAGGTGGCTGGATTTCCATCTCCATTTCTTACTTTTCTGTACAAACTCTCTAAAAGCTGTGGTTATCCTGATTGTTCAAATTATCTCTCTCAGGACCACGGTAGTTGGCATTGACAGGAAAATTCCTTAGGACCCTTTCTAAAGGACAAGGAATGGGCAGAGACAACCTATGTTCCACTTCTATCTCCTCCTCATAGTGAAAGAGAGAAAATGAGGCCACATGGTTCAGAGATGAAGACATGAACTCTCTCTGACTTACCTTTCTTCCCTCCTACAACTGATGTGTTCTCTTCCACAGCCTACAGCAACCTGCTCATGTCTGTAATATTTACACAGCTGACCTCGTTGCCTATCAGCAGTCTTGCCTCCCTCTTATTTGACTTGCTCTTCTTCACTTCTGGCAATGTAGTCCTCAGGTAACCCTGCCATTTCCTGGAGGAGGCATAGTGTAATACATTTTTTGCATTTGTTCGGATGGGTACAGGAGACGTGTAGTTAATAGACTTTGAGTGAAGAAAAGAGCAATTGATTTGGATCAAAGCTGATCACAGGTAAGTTGATGAGTTTGCACAGAGACCTGTACTCAAAATACTGTGGGGCAGTGAGAGAAAATGGAATTTCACAAAGGGAAACTGGAATTTGACCTTTCTGTCATATTTTATTAGAGCACTTCATGCAGGTAGATGCATGTCAGAGCACTATTTACTCTAATGTCAGTCTGCTAGGTTGTTACCTATATCTACCTGGAGCTCTGTCACAGTCAGGGAAGCTGACAGTAGCCTCTGGGAATACATGAAGAGCTAAGTTAAAGTTCAATTCTTCTGGAAAAGTAAAGCATGATGATAACAATAGGAACAAGGTCAGTTCTTGTTTAATTATTTCCTGCTCTGCTTATGTGAAATACAAGTGGAAGAATTGGAAAATAGAAGACAAAACTAGAACTGGAAGGCATGTTCAGCATGGTTGTCATACTTGTTTGAAGGATGATTTAATAATCAAATAAAACTATTTGGAAAACTTATTGAAAAATAACAGGCCAGGAAAGTGTCTTGTTAGCTTAGCAGAAACAGAACTCTTTGGTGTAGGCACTCAAGCATGCAACTCATAGTCATTCCCAGCGTCAGCTATTTAGGTTGCCTCTACTTTCCCAGCAAAGTTAACAAGCTGCTATAATAAGTTAACAAGCTGGCTACAACATGCACCCAGCCTCAACAGATCATCTACATAATCATGATGTAGGGGGCTCCTTTGACCTGGTCTCTAAAATACCACAAAGTAATCCGAGCCATTTCACTGCACTTTAGAGCCATTAACAGCACACTTCAGATAACATAATATTTGGTGATTTATTGATAGCATTGATGTTTTCATCAATGACTTGTATGCAATACTTGAAGATATACTAAGAAAATTTATGGACAACACTAAATTGGGAGGAGCTATTGACTTCCTTGATGGTAGTGAGGTCTTGCAGGGGCATCTTGACAAATTGGAAGGCTGGGCAATCACCAGTTGTATGAAATTTAACTAGAGTACACGCTGAATTCTGCACCTGGGAGAGGGCAACTCTGGCTGTATGTACAGACTGGGGAACAAGAGGCTGGAAAGCAGCCCCACAGAAAAGGATCTGGGGGTTCTGGCTGACGGCAAGCTGAATGTGACCAGCAGTGTGCCCTGGCAGCCCCAGGGGCCAACATTATCCTGGTGTGCCTCAGGCCCAGCGCTGCCAGCTGGGCAAGGGGAGAGATTGTCCTGCTCTGCTCTGCCTGGTGCGGCCTCACCTCAAGCACTGGGGGCAGGTTTGGGTGCCACAACGTAAGAAAGACATAAAGCTGTTAGAGTGTCCAAAGGAGAGCTGCAAAGATGGTGAAGGGTCTGGAGGGCAAGAGGTGTGAGGAGCAGCTGAGGTCCCTTGTTTTGTTTGACCCAGAGGAGGCTGAGGGGAGGCCTCATGGCGGCCTACAGCTCCCTCCCAGGGGAGCAGAGGGGCAGGCGCTGATCTCTGCTCTCTGGGGACAGCGACAGGGCCCGAGGGAACGGCATGGAGCTGTGTCAGGGGAGGGTCAGGCTGGGGGTGAGGAAAAGGTTCTGCACCAGAGGGTGGTGGGCATGGAGCAGGCTCCCCAGGGCAGTGGGCACGGCCCAAGCTGCCGGAGCTTACAGAGAGTTTGGACACTGCTCTCAGACACAGGGTTTGGGTGGTCCTGTGTGGAGCCGGGAGCTGGACTTGGTGATTCTTGTGGGTACCTTCCAGCTTGGGATATTCTATGATTCTATGCTAAAAAGAAGTATTTAGATCAATAAATAAGCTGGTACACACTAGTTATCATACGCAGATATTGAAGACATTGACTACCTTCATGATAATGGTGCTTTGGAAAAGATCAGTAAGCTTACTGAGATATTTGGCTCAATAAAAAGCAAATGATTGAACACAATTATCTTAGCTTCTGAAGGAAAATGACTGTTTTTTCCAGTTACTCACACTCTAATATCTTACAAATGGACTTAAGAAAATTTGTTTGGGGCATATTTCTTAAAAATATATGAATGTACAGAAGTCCTGTGGAAAATTAAATGTTGGCTGGTTGCAACTTGGTTTCTCCACTACCAGTAGAGGAAAAACAAAGTTTAGCCACTGCTTTGCTGGCTGGCCATCAGCTGTCCCTCTGTAAGTAACCAGGAACCACGTTGTCTTGGTTTGATAGTATGGTGAGTGAAGGATATGTTCCGGGGATGCAGAGGGAATCTGAAGGCGGTGCTGGGCAAAGGTGAGAGGGATGGAAAGCTAATTATTATGGAGGCATGACTGTAGAGGCACAGAACAAAAGCTCATACAAAACTAGGTTCATTTTCCCATTTTATGGAACTTCTTTTAGAAGTAAAACAATAGGCATCAAATACAAAATAACAGCTCATCAGATGGTGCTCCAGTTACAACGCTTTGTGTATATTTCACTCAGAAGCTCTGTAGCTTCTAGACTTTACTAGCACAAGTTTTTCTCATGCTGTTGTTTGAGAGCAAAAGTTACATCACTACTTTGTAATGTTATATCATCGAATGTTAACTTTGTGAGACTAGAAAATGCAAATTTTTGGGAAGAAAAAAGATGCTACTGAAAGCTGGTTGTCTGTCTTTATGGGGGAAAAAGAAAAAAAAAAAAAAAGTCAGAAGTATTATTTTATACTTACCTGAAAAGCAAGATTAGCCTAGAGCATAGGTGACCAAAGGCAAGATACCTCTTGGCAACTGTGTTCTGCTTACTTCAGAGAACAGGGAACTGCAGATTCAACTTCCCAAACCTGTGGAGGAAAGACCCACCTGCAGCCCATAGACACTGCTGACAGCTCCTGCTCTCAGAGAAGGCAGGATGCACAAGAAGATTTTGAAAAGATTTTGAACAGCTTGTAACATGTAAAACTGAGAAAGAAACCACGAAGGCTCAAGATCCTGTTTTCCTCAAAACTGAATTTCACATGCTCTGTGCCTTCTTTTTTTTTTTTTTTTGCCAAAAAATTTTGCATAAGATTTGAACACCCTAGCACTCTTTTATGTTAATTTATAGAATTTTAAAAGAGCTGGTACTAATAGCTTGACATCTTCAGGTTTTTATAATTTTTAAGGAGGTGTCTTCTAGAATAGAAATGGTGATGTAGGTGCTCTGCTGAGATGTGAAGTCAGGATTAACTCTTGCTTTCAAATAAAGCCCTTGAAAATTGTTTAGTGAGCAGTAATCTGCAAGTGTGTCTATAGAGTAAATTTTACACATCCCCAAAGAGTATTCAAGCCTTTGGTATTCACTATGATAGCATGATTCATAAAACTGAACTCTCAAGAGTGTCTACAACATAAAAATGAGTTTGTCTTATCTATTTTAGAAAGTGCTGTCTGATCTAGTTCTTCAGCTAGAACATTTGTTGCACTTAAATTCCCTTAACCTACTCACTGTAAACCTCACCCACTCGCTTATCTGATCTGCTCTGCTCTGTGAAATTCAGGCATGTAAAACACTCACAAAAGGAGATGTACAAAACAACCTTGCCTAACCCTAAAGCTTTGTTTCTAGGCAGCCAACACCTGGGACTTTTAAGCTACGGTTTCACTAAAAAACATAAGAAATGTTCTGTCACAGAAGGCTATTGGCAGTCCTGACCCATGGACAACAGAAAGACCTTGCACTTCTCAACCTTGTCTGTGCTTTTTATCCTTAGAAAATGCAGCATCTCATGATCCTTTAAAAAACAAATGGCCTTATTCCTTTTAATGGGATCATTAAGAACTCTAATGTTCCAGGTATAAATTCCTGCTACTACTGTGCACCTTCATTTGTTATTCACATGTGAATCCCTTTGGGTTCCCAATTACTATCCAACAACAGCAATAGGCTCCTGGAATTATTCCCACCAGACTGACTTTGTAAAGGACACTGCAGTTTACATCTTAGTTCCCTAATTAAAGACACAACGCTCGATAAACTTTGAACAACTAGTAATTGGAAGCTAACAGTTAGTCTCATTGAATCCCAGTTTACATGATTTTGTTGCCTGATAACTGACCACAAGTGGGTCATGTGAGAAGGCAAGAGTGAAGAAAGAATATTAAGGTCACATGCTGGTGAAACTGAACAAGTGGGAATTGACTGGAAAAAGTCCCTTGTGTAGCAGTGCCTTAACATCCACAATTTGTTGCAACTCAGTGCACAACATCTAAAACACCACAGGTGCTACAACTCCAGCTCTCAGCTGGGGCGGGAAACAGAGGGTGGAATTCGACGGGGAAGGAGGAATGGGTTTCAAAGAGCTTACAGCCCTGCTCAGTGTGCTGGTCTCTTCCCTGTAAGTGCAACCTAGCCATTAAGGAACTTGTGTCAATTTAGTCAGTCTTGGCCCTGATGATATTTCAAGAGCAGAAAGCTTTTGTTGCTTTCCACAGATGATCTCCTTCCCCCCACTTCAGAATCAAGCTCTTTAAAGCAACTAGGATAACCAATATTAAAATTTGTTTGATGTTATCAATATTCCTTTTCATCAAGTGCAATGAAAAACATTTTTATCACAATGAAGTTCATTCTGCACTGTATTTAACATTGTTCCCTCATCCAAGTATAAATGCTGATCTCTGAAAAAGAACACATAACTTCACACATGTTCAATTAATGATATAAATACTGTAAATTACTTCGTAAAAATGACTAACTGTGAAAAACAGTATCAAGCAAGGATCTGAGTTAAGGTTATCATGTTCTGATGAAACATGCTTTTTATTATGACATGTAAGAAGAAAATCTGCATGGTATCATGTCAGAACTGCTTTACTACTTTCTTGGAACAGGAGCTTTTATGAATTAACTGTAAAGAGAAAACAATAATCTTTTAAAATAATGATTTCAAATCTCCCTCTATTTTGCATCAGTCCTGTTACTTCCTGCCATTAGTTTTCCATCAGAAAAGCACGACATAAGAAGAGTCATATTGATTCAAACAAAAGGTGCCTCAAGCCCAGCAGCCCGTCTTCACCACTTGCCATTAGCAGATGTCCAGGAAATCACAAGACCAATACAAGCATATTCCCCTGTCATGTCCCCAGGACTCTCCCTTCTTCCATCTATTTTCTACACAGGGGATTTCCTGACTCTGATATGGTTTGCTGAGTAACCTACTGTCTTCTGAACATTAATTCCATCTTCCTCTGATGGGATACAAACATTTTGTGTCCATGATGTCCTTTGGGAAGGAGCTTCACAGACCCACTGCCTGCTGAGTGAAAAAACACCTCCTTTCATTTGTTCTATATTTGATTCCTTTGATAGTCTGTAGGTTTTGTGTTGAAATAATGTTGTCCTTAGTTCCAAGGGAGTCTAGCAATTTGTTTTGCAAGTCTCTGGCATGACACTTCCTGGCTGATGTACAAGACCATGCATTCATTTTATGCAGACATGCACACCAGTACTGCACATTTTAGTCAGTGGCCTGTTACATGTGCACAGCAACACTACACCTGGTACGGGCTTACAGCAGGGCAGTAGAAAATCAGGCATAACAAAAAGCTCTGTGTGTGATACCCGATTCATCTAGCACTTCTCCAGTGCCAGTACTGATGGGTTTGAGACACAGGGCACAGCTTATCTGTTCCCTGGGCCTGGCACGGACCACCAGTTGGACTGCCGTACATAGGCATTGTCCTCCCCTGATGCTAAAAGAAGCACACATCCAGCAGCCAGGAGTCTGCCCTTTGGCAGGTTCACTTGTTTGGTTCTGTCTTAAAGACTCTCAGTCAGAGCTGACTTTCATTTCACCACCTATTTGCTATGGAGAGAAGTACAGCATTACAGTAACTGAAAACACTAAAATGCCTTCTCTTTTATTCCTTAACCAGCAGAATGAGGCTCTTCAATGAGACTCAAAGACTGAATGACAAACAGAAATGAAAATATTACATCCCCAGATGGCAGTAAAGTTCATTCAATTTGGGCACCTGAGGCAGAAAATCAGAAGGTAGAGATGAATGTATCAAAATACCAGTGCAGTTCTCTCTTTGCCTTGGAGATGCAGTTTGTAAAAGAGTGAAACAATACCTCTCTAATAGCAAAACCAGCAAAACAGTCACAAGCCAAGTGAGGAGTAAACAGAAGGGAAGCACAGCAAAAGATCTGCTCTGCTTTGAAGACAGCTTGCAACAGGACTAGTGGAAAGAACTTTCACAGGAGCACTGCACCAGGCCCTTTGCTGTGATAGCTGACACAGGACACTGACATCATTGAATCCGCTGCCTTTTTGCCCCTTACATTTTTCCCTACCTACCCTTGGTAGATTGGAAGCATTCATAATTTGCAGAACAGGAATGCAGAGCTGGCTTCCTTCTCTGTGCCAGACACATGTAGTCCCACCTCCACAGAGCTTCAGCTAAAAAAATAAGAGGAGACAAGAAGCAGAGAGAGCAAACAAAGACAGGGTGTGTAGACAATGTGTGAAGCACAGAAGGGCTTTTTCTCTGTGTCTCCCAAGCAGTGAGTATGACAGGAGCAGCAAGTGCTGCTAACGAGCAGAAATTTCCTGTGAGGTAATGGAAAGAGATGAGGAGCAGGATTATTACAGGCTGCAACAAACCTAGGGCAGCTTTGTCCCAGATGTTATGGGAGGTCTGTCCAGTCTTGCCTCAGCTGTTGGAGAGCCGTCCAGCAGAGGTATCAGTGCCAGGTTGGGGGTCCTCACTCCTCCAGGAGCGCAGTCTGGGTTAGACCGTGTCCCAGGGCAAGGGGTCCTCTGCCTGGTTTGGTCCAGCCACAGCCCCGCTAAAGCTGTGCCTCAGCGGGGGAAGAAAGGCCACTTTGCAGAATTGCAAGAGACCAGTCGAGGTGCTCTGCAGTTCTCTTCCTCAGGACAAGAAGGGGTTTCTGGTCACTGCACATGGAAACAGGCTTATCTTCATTGAAAAGGCCAAACACAAACAAATGTTTTGGCCCCTAAGGATTGGCAAGGAGTCATTTGTCTGCTGGCCACCCCACAAATCAAAAGATGCCATTTTTTTCTCCTAAAAAAAAAACAAAACCCTGTTGTTTGGGATGTTCTGCCAAATGAGCACTTTGGATTTGACTGACTGGGGTAAAGTTGGCTGTGGATGTTACTTTGCTGAGGGTCTGCGCGCTCTGAATAATCTGCTGTTACACAGAGCCAAGGACAGAATGGCACATGGTTTGACAACTAATCAGCAGTTCCTCCCGCCAGTGCTGTCTGTAGCAGCTGAACACAGATCCTAGACAAGAGCTTGCTAACTGCCCACCAGCAATTGCTGAGTGATAACACATGCAGTTCCCCACATGTTTATGCAGATACTCAGATTTATCTGACAGTTTTATATCCAGAAGCATGATACTCAGTAATTAAAATTAAAAATGTTTTGACAGCCAAAACAAATGGCTATATAAATTAGAAAGCTGTAAAAAGGCAACGGTATCCAAAAATAAAGATCCATAGATAAATCAGAATGCTGCAACAGCGAATGTTTTAATACAAGCACGTTAATGTACTGCAGTTCTTAAATATAGGCTCAGATTCTGACTGGGAGAAGAGTAATTTTTCTAGTAATAGCCAAGGGAAGCTGTGAGAGATAAAGGGAAAAAATGTTCTTGCTAAAAAAGGGGTAGAGGGGAAAGAAAACACACGCCTTTCCAGTGGGAGGTAAGGCTTGCAGAGAGGTGGTGGGATGGGGAGATGTGCTGCTCTTCAGGGTTTTCTCCCCAGCATCTTGTCAATAGGACTGAGGTGATGGTCACAGCATCAGGAGAGGGCTGGAGGGTGCCTTTGCCCTGCATCTTCTGCAGAAGGCGATAAGGAGCAGTAAAGTCTTGTCTTCTGCTGTTATGTTTGTGAAGCCATGTACTGCTGCATCTTGTGCCCGCAAAATGCAGGAACTATCTTGGCTCTGGCTCCCAGCTGTACAGTTTTGTACCAGAGGACAGGTGAAGGCAGTCTCCATCTAAAAAACAAACAAGCTAACAAACAAACAAACAAAACAAAATAAAACCCAAACAACCAACAAAAGAAAAAAAAACCACAATGGTTAAGCTACAAACATCTTAGATAAATCCCTTCCCTATCGCTTCTCTGAAGCGCCCGCAGCTACTTGCCTTACCAGTTGAGCAGTCACCTGGCTCTGACCCTTCAAGCAGACCCTGTGGCTCAGCAATAGCTCTGCAGCAGGTATTTCTGCTGCTGGTTTACAGCCAGCGTCAGTCAACCTGCTCGGGTTCCTCTGGGTGCAAGTGTACCTCTGGCCTTGGATGACAGCTTGGGAGCAGGGAAGGGTCTTGGTGAAAACGTTTGCAAAGCTGAAAGCAGCATTTACAGCCGATTGAAAGAGTGTTTTCTCTTTTCAGGTTCTGCCTCAGCCACAGGACAATGAGGGCTTGGGATGATGAGCGGGTTCAGGAGTGGCTGACAGAAGATGACTGCTTCCACTAGTGCAGCTTTCTTTTTCCAAGAGGCTTTTTAAGTTCTCTCTGGGCTCACCTCTCCTCTACAAGTCTTGTTGGAGTTATCTGGGATTTTGGGCACACAGTTCTGCCCAATGACAATGGGAAGGAGAGTGAAGACATCATAACAAGCTTACACATAGATAGTCAGACAAGGAGGAGGGTTGCCTCCATAGCAATTAAAACTTCATTGTCTAAGACACAATCCTTGCATAAAGCTGCATGAGACCTACACTATCCCTTCCTCAGACTGGCTGAGTCTCTCTAATCAGATGGTTCTTGGAAAGGCACAGCTACTGGGGAGCAAGGCAGAAGTTCTGTGTGGTCATTGCTGGAGAGGTAGGCTTATGCAATGATTGTGAGGACTATTCTTCGTGGTGCAATTTGTATCTGCATCAGATTTAACAACGGGCAGGGCAGGGTGTATCTGTCCCTTTCAGGAACAGACAGCACTGAATGCACTCCTTCCCCTCCAGACCATACAAATAAGTCATGCTTTAAAGAAACATCACACCCCATGTAGCACTGATTACTCCATTGAGAAGGGAACCATCAAGACCAGAGAATGTCTTAAAATAGTACAGATTAACTTGGAAGTGCAAGTTGTTTTCTGCATATTTTTTGTCTCTTTGTTGTCAAATACACGAGGATTGACTGACCACTGTGTTAACTCCTTCAGCATTAAGCCATAAATCCATAGCTCTAAATGGAGATTTGTGGGTATAAATCTGGAGAGCTGCAATAAATATTTAGTCCTCTGAGTCATGTTAACATCACTTTTTCCTTGTTCTAGTAGAAATCATGGTTATTTTTCCTCTTTTATCCTCAAAAGCTTTACTCTGTAAAACAAACCTGTACCACCATCTCTGCCTTTGAGAGGTGACATGACAGCAGGTGAATGTGTCTCACTGACAGTGACTTTGTGTCTGCTCTTAGAAGTGCTGAGCACCAGAACCATCATTTGGTTGTATTTCGATGAGCTGTGGTGGTTGGATTTGTTGTTCTGTCTTGCACATGAGACAGAAACAGCAGCAGTATTTCAGCCATTCATGACAGGCACTTAACAAGACAGAAGATAACTTTCTAAATGAAATATATCAACAAAACAGGTGACAGTTTCCAGCTTAATTGTCCTGTAGATAATATGCTTACTAAGATCTTCAGAAGACTCTTGCACACAGCTGAAGGTCAAAAACCTTTTTAGTTCCTCCCACGAGGAGTCCTGAGGCCCATCTTTCCACGGGAGCAAGCTCCAGTGCTGACAAAGCAGGCAGTGAAACTGAAGCTCCTTGTGTCCCTAGGTAACCACCCAGAAATAAAGCACTAAACCCTTATGGCATCTGCTCTGCCCACTCCTTACCAAGAAACATATGTGGGAAGCAAATGCCAGTCCAACAAAAAAGCAGGGGCAGTAAACTGATGTACTTGGCAGAGCACAGCAGGGAACATGACTTGGCATCTATCGTAATTAGACTGCAGGGAAGAGCGGAGAGAAGCCTCTTGAAAGCACTGATGTTGTTTACAGATTGTTTTTATTCTTTTCTCCAAAAGGCCCATGGCTTCATGTGCTCAGTCCCCTCTCTTCCTGAGGACTGTTTAGAGAGGAGCCCAGCAGAAACTGGATTACGGGGCTGGAAGGAGCTTGAATTCAATTGCAGCCAAAAACCCCAGAGGATGTTCTGAATTTTAGGGTACTGATGAACACATCCAACAAGTTCCTGCCCTCCTAATCCTTAACCCACCTCTTTGTGTGGTTCTTCTGCTAGCTAGAGCCTAACCACACAAATGTTTTGGTGAGGCTTAGATGCAAATACCCTGGAGGAGAATAGTTGTTTTCTTGATCTTTGACCCCAAGGTGTGTTGTCCCATCTGATCCTACTGAACACACACCACTGATCTTTAAAACAGCAGAGACCACACTTAGAGGCATCAGAGTGAAGAGGATGCCACTATTTAATTTTACCTTCCTTTAACCAAGAAAAATAATTTCTGATAGTTTTTGTGATTCCTAAGAGGGAAGACTGCACTGTGATCCCAAGTTGTGCTGTGTGTTGTTTTCTTTGGTACTGCCTCTTGATGATGAAGAGGTGCTATGTAGTGGTAATGACTGTTATGGGGTACTTTTTAATTAACAAGTTTGTGGACAATGGTTTTAGACAGATCTCACAATTGTCTTGAACTTTGAAGGATGAAATCATTCTCTTTCTCTCTCTGTATCTACTAGTTTTATATGTGTGGTCAAACCTGCCATTGGTTTCACATACCAATTAGTATGAACATGAATAAATCCAACAGAAGAAGACAAGTAAGTCTCTTCAAAACTAGGCCTTAGTTTTCACAAAAAGAGTTGTGACCCATACAGGTAAGCCTTTTCCTACAGGCTCTTGACTGTTTGAACAGGATTGACAATTGCTGGTCACCATCTCTGTGATTAATTGCAGGGGCTGGTACTTCAGCACTACTTATAAAAAGAGTCACTGTCAAATATGTACTTCCCTTAATTTCCAAGGAAAATTACATGAAGTGCATGTGGTCCCTACCAACTAAGCTTAGATGCCACCAGATTCCCTGTAATATATTCAGAGAGTCATTATTTAAAACACGATTCAAATTACATCAAGATTAAATTCCAAAAGGAGAAACATCAAAATGCATGATCCCAACCTGCTTAATGTTCTTCCAGAAATGGCCATCTTCATTTATAAAATGATTCTACTTAAAGTAAGTTGTTTTTGTTTTTGTTTTTGTTTTTGTTGTTTAAAAAAAGCTAGTTTTTAATTCACTAGACTGGGATTGAGTGATATTCGGGGATTACTGATATGCACACATCTCAGAAATTGAGACACGTATTTTAGGCTTTGTAAAGTTATTAATGAGCTTCTGATTCACTTGGCATTAACAAATGTTTATTTATAAGCAACCCAGATTACTGAAAATAAAAAGTGTTGAGTAGTAAATTACATGAAATAGACATTGATAAATGAAATGAAATTAAACCTGCTACAATAAAATTATAAATGAGGCCTTTCTGTTACTGGATGGAGATTGCTTCTATGCTGCTGTGGAAGTTCTTCCTTCAACATTGCTAGATAAAAGGAAAAAAAAAGTACCATGAGTCTGTGATCTGACTTTTTATTCTTTTTTTTTATTTTCTTCAAGTGCAGCTTTAAAACTTTAAGAGTTTGACTTCAAGAGTGAAGAAATTTCCAGAAGAGATCCCGCAAAAACCCATTAGAAGGAGTGAACTGTTGGTATGAAGTAGCCAGTACAGCGGTTAAACTGACAATAATCTTGAAGACAGACCTCTCAACAGACTATTTGCCAAAGGATTCCTCTGCGGGCATCTGATACTACAGTTGTCTGAGTACGAAAAACATGCTTTTCCAAAGAGTAGAATATCCACAGATCTCATGGGTACGGATGACAGATGAGATGTTCAGTATTTCGGTAAGCTGAGTCATTCCTACTTAACCAGAACCACAGTGCAACCTTTACCCTGAGGTCGTACAGGCCTTGTTAGTACCTGAAGCTCTAGTATGTTACAGACTGGCCAGTACACTTATGGTGTTTGAGTTTCATTTCAGCTCTGTGAAGCAGAGGTACACCTTCACCTTGTAACTCTACTTTTCAAAACCTCTTCCCTTGATCCCTTGCAAACACAGTAACTGCTTGGACCGCTCTTGGCTTAATGATAAATAAGTTTTGCCGTTTGTGCCTTTGGCCTCATGCTATCCCAGAGGATGGAAAGGCTCCAATCTAGAGTATTACACTAGACCTAAGGCTTTCACACGGAAAGCAGAATTTTCTGCCCCTGCTAGTTTATTCTATTTTCTTTTGTGCTGCTGCTGTGTTTTGTTTGGTTATGTGTTTTGTTGTTGTTTGTTTGTTTTATCTTGGCAAGCACTGGTCATACCACTGCTGAAGCTGTTGTTAGGTTAGAGAAGTGCTTTTCTCCTGCATGCATCTCACCTGTAGAAACCATATGCAGCAGGAAAGACAGACTGGATTTCAGAATGACTGGCTCCTAGGACAAAACAGGGAAGGACAAGTCCTGAGGCTGGCTCAGGAAGGGGGAACTTCAAAGGGTCAAGTGTGAGCTCAACTACCAGTGAACTCCTAGAGAGGCTTATTCACGTTTTTCTAATTTCTCTCTGGAAACTCAGAGCAGGAAGCTGAACTATGTGTGGAGCTCTCTGTGCTGCAGAAGTCCCCCTGAGCGATGTGGGACTCCTCACAGGGCAGCCGGCAAAGCTGGTACAGGCAAGGCACAGCACTGCAATGTCACAGCAGCTTTCATCATGTAACCTTGTCATATTGCATCCTAGAACACAGAGGCTGCTGCACCATTACAGCATGTATCTTTTTTTGCATCATAACAGAGAAACATGAAATTATTGCTCTCCCAGATTGTTTGTGGGTAATGACAGAGCAGTTCCTCTGTTATTCCTTCTTTTGTCTCACAGTCCTGAACACGGAACGCTAAAACATTGGTTAAATTACCGCTGTCACTGTTACAAAAAAAAATCCCTAAAGCAATTCTCCGTCATGGTTCAAAGCTCAGCACTGCCTGAACAAAACTTCTCTTCTTGGTCACAGTATGGTGCAGCTTTCAGGCTCTGTCTGGGTTTTGAACATACGTGAACATCTCCTCCACCTTGCCAGCAGAGCATACATACACCCTCCCCTCCAGCCCGTGGAACAAGATGAGGACAGCTGTGGTAAGAAGCAGTGGGTGTAACTGCAGCTGCTCCACGAAGAAAAGGATGACTGAGGTAAGGGCAGGGCAAGCACCAGCAACACATGCAGCAGCAGGAACCAAAGCCTCTGGGCAGAGAGGATGCTCTGTAGCCCTTTTAAGGGAGACACCAAAGTCTCCTAGTGCAAAGTTTGACCAAAGTTCTTTTCTGCATCACACCGCTCAGTTTTACCTGCAGAGCTGGGCACCGTTGCCTACCATGCGCAGCAGAGCACACTTTGCGGCCTAAGCCACCTTGAGCACTAAGGATGATAACACCTAAGGGGAAAGTTTTCAAAATGATCTCTGCAGTTGCCATATGGTATTGAAAGATCTGAAATTGAGGTTGCATGGGGGGAGGAGGGGGGAGTTAATTCAATTGTTGGTAAATAGCTACTAATATTTGCATTATAGGCATTTAAACTCAGTATGATGTCTCTCTTTTGTATCTCCTGCATCTGTTCTGACTTTTTGTTTCATTGTAAACGCATACACCACTCTGAGATAAGGCAGCTTGTTCATCTTTGACAGGGAGAAATTAAAAAGACAGTTGGTATTTTCAAGTGTGATTTTGTTGTTAATAGCATAAAATAAAAGTTGATTTGCTATACTGAGTTTTCAGGTCTTTCAGGTGCTGCAGTAAGCATTCTGCACATGGGATGTTGCGCCCAACCAGGTGGGTATGGGTGAGCTGTACTGGAGTGGCACCTGGAAGCTTCAGCTTGTAACAGTGCTGTTATTCCAGATATTACTGAATACAGAAGAGGAAAATAAGACAGCCTCTTGCAGAGAAGTTACAAAAGATCAGACACGGAATAGCAGGAAGACAGACAGGCAAGAGCAATGAGATGTGATATGACACAGCCTGAGGGAGCAATGTCAGGGAGACTGGCAACATATTCCAGGCTTTTTAGTGCATTTTCTAGAACACTATTGTTCTCCCCCCCAAAAAAAGTCTCCAGAACAATGCTGCAAACAGCTTACTCAGGACTCTCAGCAAAGAGAAAACAGCTCTTGCCTTTTAATGAAGATTTAAAATAAAGTAGGGCATATGAAGACATTTTTCAGTCCACTGAAAAATAAGGAGCAGTGAAAGAAGAGAGCAAAATATGACTAAGGATAAATAGTTGCCCTTCATATCATGGAAACCTTGAAATAAGATTGTCCTTGCTTTCCACCCTTGAAGCTCTCAGAGTCTGGCCAAAGACAGTGTGCTAGCGCCAGCCAGGCAGGGCTGAGAAGGTGTTTCACAGCACCTGACTCAAAGGTGCAGCAGAATAATTAGGGACTACCCAGCAGGGAACGAGGCCTTCACCCCTCTGCAGTGCTGAGCAGAGGAAAAGGGGCAAACATCACAGCAGCCCATTGCCCGTGCTCTGGATAACTGCAGGGATCAGTCCCATGTCCCCACCTCCCAGACAGCTTCTGCTGGGCTCCCACAGCTGCTCTTTGAGGCGCGTACAGACCCATTGTCTCACCCCTGCTGGCCTGGGGGGTGGCCTTGACAGCTGGTGACTATGCTACTGTCAGGAGACCCAGCTCAAGACACTTCATATTGACCTGAGTGGTGGTAAATCAGGGCTCTCAGCCTGACGTTTAAGACCAAGAAAGCCAGAAACACAAGACACTTCAGAATCACTGTAAAGATCCTGGTCATAGACTTGAAAATGCTAACTGTTCACCATCATTTATAGATTTCCCTTGAAATCAAACATCCTCAGGATTTTCACTTTTCACTAGTTAAAAGCAGCATCTTATGGAGATTTTCTTTGTGTGTAGAAGCCATGTGAGCTTTTACACCTGCATGCAAAATAAAATAAATGTGTTTTGTTACTACTTTGAACCATATAGTCACTTCTATTAAAAGCTGCATGCAAACAGCTATCTTTAGTGTGCCACAGATTAGTCATATTTGTTTTCCAAGGAAGATTATAAATAGTGTTTAGGGAGGAAACAGAATGTATTCTGCAAATGAGTCCAGATGGAAAACTAACAGATGGCCCAGTACTGTATTTTGTATGCTCAACCCTACATTTAAATTAAAAATTTTCATAATTAAGATAAAGGTCTGTAACAACACTAGCTACTTTTCCTGTGGCAGCATGATATATCATGTATCACAGGTATCAAGTGCAGACTTTTCATAAAATAGTTGCAGAACATGTAAGCAAACTATGGTACTTAATTAGTGGAAAAAAAAAAAAAGAACAGAAATAAAATGCAATTCTTAGAAGTTAAGGAAAGGGGGAAATGAAAATTTATATGAACACACGTCATACAGTGCAGACACCTAGCACCATCTGGCTTTTTTCCTCTGCAAACTGAATGACCTCCCGCCTTACTCAGAAAGGGAAGGAAAAGGAAGATCACAGGTTTTACTTACCTAAGCCTAGAACTGGAAGGACATTAGGATTTTCGCTTTGCATTACCTAAATGAAATGGCATTCTTTAATTGCAAGAATTAGAAGGTTGGATAAACCGCAGCTGTATGTACACGTTATATTCTGCAAACAGAATCAAGTGATTTGCATGTTAATGTTTTCCTTCCACAAAGCAGCATGTGTATGCATGTTGGTGTAACTGCTACAGACTCTGTTCCTAAAGCCAGGGCAATAATGTGCACATGGCCTGATGGGTCAGGGGATACAGCAGGTGTCACCTCCGTGACATCAGGTAGAACAGGGGCTCCCTCCTCAGCAAGAAACCCCAGCCTGTGCTACCCACTGCCCAGAGCACTGATGTGTCATAGGAGAGATGCAGCTCCTGTACCCACGCAAAACTGCATCTCTACATCTCTAACATCCATTTCACACTGCCCGAGAGAGGGAGGGAGAGATGCGACTAACAGGCTACTGTGAAATCAATTGCTATTGGGCCCCACAGGATTCAAGAGGAGTAAGAATGGTTTCGGAGTGTTTCTGTCTTCCTGCTGTGCTCCCTGCAGCATTCTCCTTGGTTGTCCCAACTCATAAGCCAACCATCCAGGCATAACCTCACGTGGCAACAGCCATGGTACAAAGGCACAAACACCTCCCAAATATAACTGCCAGGGATTCTGCAGGGGTTAATAAAAATGACAGTACCGGGAGACACTGGGCTGCAAGTCAGCAACTCGCTGGTTTTACAAATCAGTTCAATGTGGCAGAAAACGTGCTTTATTATCAGATAGTATCTTCCTCTACTGCTCTGACAGTCATAACATTTAAGTGCCTTACCACAGTGCACTAAATATGTGTGACTCATGACGATCATCTGGCTCATTTTCCAGCTCAGCTCATCCCCATGGAGGGAATTCTACGTACAGCAGAGCGTCTTGTTTTGCTATAGTATATGCTATTTTTGTATGTGTTGTGGAGTATACATTAGTGAAGGAAAGACTGAAGCTGCATGCCTTTCATTGGAGAACAGCAGGGGATGCTTGTGACAGTCTTCCCTGCCTGCAGAAGTCTATTCCATAGTCAATGGTCAGTTCCCAGGATGGCAAAGGCAATCTTGCCCTTATGGAACATCTGATAATGAAAATAGCCTCAAAAACATGAGCAAAGATGACAAAGACTAAAAAAAAAAATTCAATTTCTGATTAACCAATCTGATAGCATTTCTATGCATTCATTGTACTAGTTGTAAATCTGAGTAAGAGGCTCTTTTTTTTTTTTTTTTTTCCCCAGGGAGTGCTGTAGTGATGTTTCCAGTCTTTGAATGCTCTTTCAGAATTTTCTATGTAGGCTTGACATTTGTAGAAGATTTCTCTAAAAGAAATGCCAATTGGTCAAATTCTCCCTCCCTGCTTTCCCTCATGTGTGAATCACTGATCAGGTGGCTGCAGAGACATCTGCTGTTTGTTGTGTGTTTTGAGTATTAATTTATTATAAGGAAGACAGAAAATTCCTCAAATTACATTTAGATTCATTCATAGCTTTCTCTGTTTCCTGGAGTTTGTTGAAATAATGTTTGGCTTATTGGTGTAATGATGGAGTAAAGAATTGAACAGGTCTGTTTCTGTAACAGTATCCAGTAAAGTTTTTGCATTGTAGGAAACCGATTTTGAGTTATAACTCCTATTTAGCTTTGGGTACATCTTACACGCAACTTCCTAATGTCTTATGTACATCCCAAAGAGTCTTTCGGCTTTACTTCCGCATTGCAAGTGCAAATTCTTCAAAATGAAGAATATTCTTCATCTATTTGTGCAGTATTGGAAAAGCTAGACACTATCTTCTACTTCCAGCAATTTGTCTGTCTTGCTTTTCTGCATGTATGTGTTTGGGAAGCATGTGTGCAGTTCTTGCAGTATGCTGCTACTCATCCCACCCCACCTGACCCCACAGTGGCACTGTTAGATTTTAAGCCTATTCCATTGTAAGAGGCTCCTCCGCAGTTATCAGCTTATTTGCACCAAAGCTGACCTGGTAATCCAACTGCACTGAAACACCAGTTCAATAATCAATGTGCAACTTAATCTGGGCTTTCCAGGCAGGTGAATTTGACTGTAAATCAGTTCTGCACACAGATTTGTCTCTTCTGTTCTTAATTACACCTGTGCAAATCTTAATTTGTATATGGTTGCCTAATGTACTGTTTCAGCTATTTGCATTCTCAGAATGCGGATTTCCATACTGAACGCTTCTTGGAGAAAAAAAAAAAAAGGCTCATTAATTCAAACGTGACAAACAAGATAGTTAATATTTCACTTAGCTAGTGTTACCTGAATTTTCAGCCCATAGTCTGCAGCCAGGGGTCAGGTTAGGAAAGCCAAAGCCCGGACAGAATTAAGTCTAGCCAAAGATGTAAAGGGGAATAAGAAGAATTTCTACAGATACATCAGTAATAAAAGGAAGGCTAGGCAAGATGTGGGTCCTCTGCAGAAGGAGACTGGAGACCTAGTCATGAGTAATATGCAGAAAGCTGAGGTGCTCAGTGACTTCTTTGCCTCAGTCTTCACAGGCAAGGGCTCAAACCACACCGCCCAAGTTACAGAAAGCAAAGGCAAGAGCTGGGAGAAGGTGGACCCACCCACTGTAAGCAAAGATCAGGTTTGTGACCATCTGAAGAACCTGACGGTGCACAAGTCCATGGGACCCAATTGGATCCATCTGCGGGTCCTGAGGGAACTGGTGGATGAAGTTGCCAAGACACTGTCCATCATATTTGAAAGGTCATGGCAGTCTAGTGAAGTTCCCGCTGACTGGAAAAGGGGAAACATCACCCCCATTTTTAAAAAGGGAGAAAGGGAAGATCTGGCAAACTACAGGCAACTATCAGTCTCACCTCTGTGCCTGGCAAGGTCATCGAGCAGATCCTCCTGAAGGCACAAGGAAAATGAAGATGCGGTGATTGGTAGCAACCAGCATGGCTTCACCAAGAGCAAATTGTGCCAGACAAACTTGGTGGCCTTTTATGATGGAGTAAAAGCATCAGTGGATAAGGGAAGAGCGACTGACGTAATCTACATGGATGCAAAGCATTTGACATAGTCCTCCCTGACATCCTGGTCACTAAACTGGAAAAGCATGGGTCTGATGGACGGACCACTTGCTGGATAAGGAACTGCATGGAAGGTTGCTCTCAGAGTTGTGGTCAATGGCTCAATGTTGAAATGGAGAATGGTGGTGAGTGGCGTCCCTCAGGGACAGGTACTGGGACGAATGCTGTTTAACGTCTTTGTTGGCAACATGGACATTGGGATTGAGTGCACCCTCAGCAAGTTTGCAGGGAGCAGCTCTGAGGAGAAGGATTTGGGAGTGTCAGTTGATGAAAAACTCAACATGAGCTGACAATGTGCATTAGCAGCCCAGAAAGCCAACAACATCCTGCACTGCATCAAGAGAAGCGTGACCAGCAGGGCAAGGGAGGTGATTCTGCCCCTCTACTCTGTCCTTGTGAGACCCCCACCTGGAGTGCTGCATCCAGTTCTGGGGGGCCCAACACAAGAAGGACATCGAGCTGTTGGAGGAGGTCCAGAGGAGGGCCACAAAGATGATCAGAGGTCTGGAGCACCTCCCCTACGAAGGCAGGCTGAGAGAGTTGGGGTTGTTCAGCCTGGAGAAGAGAAGGCTACAGGGGGACTTGATAGCGGGCTTCCAGTACCTGAAGGGGGCCTGCAGGAGAGCTGACGAGGGACTCTTTAGAAGGGCATGTAGCAATAGGACAAGCGGTGATGGCTATAAACTGGAAGAGGGGAGATTTACACAAGATATTAGGAAGAAATAATTTCCTGTGAGGGTGGTGAGACACTGGAACAGGCTGCCCAGAGAGGTTGTGGATGGCCCCTCCCTGGAAGTGTTCAAGGCCAGATTGGATGGGGCTGTGAGCAACCTGATCTAGTGGGAGGTGTCGCTGTCCATGGCAGGGGGGTTGGAACTAGATGATCTTTAAGGTCCATTCTAACCCAAACCATTCTATGATCCTATGATCCTACAATTAAGAATGAAAGGGTATTCCTTTGTTTTCACTAGAGCTTTCTTTGTAAATTGTGCAGGTTTTCTTTTTCAGTTCCTGAAAACATTAATACTCTGCTACGTATGTTAGCCATTGATTCTATCATTGGAAGGCAAGGATGGGATCATAGAATCATAGAATCATAGCATCATAGAATCATAGAATAGCTTGGGTTGGAAGCGACCTCCAAGATCATCGAGTTCCA
>VXAV01012032.1:36548-77491 GCA_013399715.1 Alectura lathami
TTCTTCCTGAGGTCCAACCAAAACCTCCCCTCTTCCAGTTTCAGCCCATTCCCCCTTGTCCTACCATTATCCACCCGTTCAAAAAGTCGGTCCCACTCCTGCCTGTAAGCTCCTTTTAAATATTGGAAGGTCGCAATGAGGTCTCCCCGGAGCCTTCTCTTTTCCAAGCTGAACAGTCCCAACTCCCTCAACCTTTCCTCACAGGAGAGGTGCTCCAGCCCTCTGATCATTTTGGTGGCCCTCCTCTGGACCCGCTCCAACAGCTCCACATCCCTTCTGTACTGGGGGCCCCAGGCCTGGACACAGCACTCCAGGTGAGGCCTTCCAAGGGCAGAGTAGAGGGGGACGATCACCTCCCTCTCCCTGCTGGCCACCCCTCTCTTGATGCAGCCCAGGATGCCATTGGCCTTCCTGGCTGCAAGCACACACTGCCAGCTCATGTCCAGCTTTTCGTCGATCACAACGCCCAAGTCCTTCTCCGCAGGGCTGCTCTCTAGGAGTTCTTCTCCCAGTCTGTACACACACCCGGGATTGCCCTGACCCAAGTGCAACACCTTGCACAGGAATGTTTCCTCACCCCTGCTCCCTCAGCTTGGAAATGGACAGGCAACAAAAGAGAAGCTTCACCATCTAAGTCACAGTTTGTGGAAAGCTTGTGAATTAAAGGCCAGAGCTCAATGTTACAACTTTTCTGCATGTGAACGAATTCCAGGATCAGCCCCACGACACCACTGGCAGCTGGAGCACACACATGGCCATGGCCATGGGTACCTTCAGCCCTGCTCAATAGGGCTGGAAAGACCCAAATCTTCCTCTTGCCCCTGAGATGCCGTGCAGCGATGCCACAGCCTCTCTCTATCCCCCAACACAGTGTGCTTCAGTGTGGGCCCCAGCCAACATGGGGGTTGGTGCTGTGGTGGTATTTCTCAGAGAAATGGTCTTTGGAATATAAACAACCACATACATGGGCTGCCGACACACCACAGAATCTTAGTGCAGAAAGGAAGAAGAAAGGAAACGTGAGCATTTTCTAGTGGTACGGCATATGAAAGAATTCACGATGGGATTTTCACTGAAGGAGATAATGTAATCACAAATTCTCCCAACAATGCTACACAGTTAGTGCATCAGACCATTGCTCAGGCAACCTGCCTGGGAGGTAGGCTGTTCATTTTGGGTAAACAATACGGATTTATTTTTCCATTTTCCATTTTTTTTTTTTTTTTCTGTAAGTATATCCTTTTCAAGACTGCAGGACTGTGGCGTTTCTGTACTTACTTGCCTTTGTGACTAAAATGACTCAACACTTCCAACAGAACCCAAAAACAAAGGAAGGTGAGTGATCTTTACTGCCAAAGCCTGGCCTAGGGACTGTCAGCTCCCATAGCTGCCTGCTCTGTGACTTGTGTGGTGAGAGATCAGCTGTCCCAGAGCCGGCTGGAGCAGAGATTAATACCCCTGGGTACACTTGTGCTGCACTACAGACATGAAAGTAGGCTCCCATGGCAGATCTTTTTCTCAAGGCCTTCTCAGACCAGGGTTTTGATAAAGATGTTCATGATATTTATATGCAAAATGGTGTTTTGAGAAATACATGCCGGGGCACTGTATGGGAAACCCCACCAATGGCTAATTAACACTTAGTGGCTTTTCCCCAGCCAGATTCAGAAATGGCTATTTTAGGGCAGGTGCAAGGTCTCACTCTTCACAAAGACACTCTCTGTGCCAATGGACCCATCAGGTGGAAAAGCACCAGTGTGACAACCGAATACGCGAGACAAAGCTTGAGGGCAGCTGCAAATCTTAGAGATCCAGCACAACGGCACAGATGGAAGCAGTCACAGAGAGGAGGGGGGACTCACTATGGCTGTGTGCACCCGTTTAATCACAGGAAAGATTTTCAGCTTGGCAGCAGATGACGTGACTTGAAGAAGGACCATTTCCTTCACTCCAACCTTGGGATGTCCTTTCTCAAAGCATTCTCCATCTGCCTCACTAAACAAGGAATGAAATGGTCATTTTCAAGCACGACTCTTTTCTTGGAGTTCTTCTCTACAGGAGAAAAATTTGAGCGGCAACTAAAACTGGAGTCCTGACTTTGATCTAGGAAAAAGAGGAAAAGGATGAGAAAAGGACTAAGATGTTTAATGTCTTGAAGACAGCAGAGGTTTGTAGCATCTGCCTCACTCATTCTCACTTCAACTCACATATTGTGACCAAACCTAGCTGTCTATTTAAGAAAGTAAATCTGTCATGACAATTATGTTTTCTTAAGAGAAGAACTACATTTACTCACAGCGCCTGCAAGATGATAAAACTTTCTCTTCCCTGAAGAAGTTTTCATTTGTTTTGTCTTCAAACATTTGGGTGACCTTTAGTCATCAGCTCTTGAATGTGTAGTTCAAGACCTTACTACAAACATTTTAACTATTGACAGTTGAGGAGTAAAATCAGTAACTGGATTGTTTCATAATATGGGATAAAACACAAGTGCTAGGGGAACTATGCGGCTACAGCATTGTGTTAGTCTATATAAGAAAAAGAGGGTTTATTTCCCACATCTGCTGGAAATAAATACATCTGTTCTCTGCCTGCTGTGGTGTTAGCACATGCAGACATTTCTGCTGCTTGCAGAAAAAGGAACAAGATAATTTGTTTTTTAATTCCTTTCAAGTAAGTATGCCTCTACCTAATTCTCTCTGTTCCAAGAACGGAAGTCAACAGCGGCAATTTACATACGAATACATGACTGCAAGCACTTGTCAAGATGAGCTGAGGTAATGTGAAGGCTTCTGTCCTGACTTGAGGGATGTGCTGTACCCTTGTAGCGGGCAGGACTGCCTGCAATCTTGCCACTGATCTAGAACTCACCCCAGCAGAGCGTTGTAGCCCTGAGCCTGCTGCAGCCAACACAGCTCAGCCTGACAGCACAGGCGTGCCAGTTGGTGCTGGGGCAGGTGGCTCTGGTGAGGATTCTGTCTCCTGGAATGGAATTTTGGGAGCCTGGAAATATCAGGTGAGGCCTAGGCAGAGCAAAGGACATGCTTGGAAGCTGCAGGCAGTGTGCCTGATGGCACCTGGGTGTTAATTGGTCGTTGCTAAGCCCTGAAAGAAAAGGGGCCTGGAGACTTTTCACAGTGTTCGTGATCGGTGCAGGGAATCAAGTAGAACTTGATGCATAGTTCTGCTCTCTTCAGAAAGGTGGATGCAGCTGAGTGGGTGAGTTTATGCCTTCGGCTATCCTGCTGTGTTATCACACAGACACCGTGGGTATTGCTTGTGATGAAAGTTACAACCTTAGTGAGCAAGTCACTGAGACTGAAAATGACACAGCAGTGAAGATAAATGATGGCTAAATGCAGCATTTCTAAATAATAATTCAGCTTGAAAAATTAAGTGCAGGAAGATTTATGTATCAAGCATTCCCGCTGTTTAAGAAGGATATGGTAAAAATCTAAGACACTGCTGTTAGGATGATGCAACCAGTTATGATGCAAATCCAGCAAACTTCAGCAGAAGGATTGAGATCTGTTTTGTGTTTTGAAGCTGAGCAACATACAGTGGACAGGTATCAGGCCCAGAGTGCCCAGGAAATGAAGGCTGCAGAGGAAACTTGCTCTGTCGACGCGCTTTACAGGGCCTGGGTGCAGCTCTGGCCTTCCAGGCTGGTGATCCTGGGCTGCTGCCTTCTTCAAGAAGCTACATCCATGCTTGTCCTGCCTACACTAGCCTACCCAGACCTTCCTGTTTTGTGATGAGTTGGCTGCTTGGTAACAGCAGTTTGGCAAAGTGGTGTTTCTAAGAACTAACTCTGAGGTTACCTCATGTTATGCTGCCTTCAACCCATGTTTTCAATGTTGTCTTTTAAACAGACAGTTCCGCCACTATGCCTGAAGGGACCTCTGCTCTTGCCTGCTCTGTGGTGCAAGGCTGGTGGGATGGACATGTATCATGCTGCATACAGTCCCTTATGGATAAGGCACTCTCAGGGTTACTGCAGACCCCAGTCTTCCGCAGTTTAGAAAATGCAGAAACTTGTGCAGTTTTGTTGTGGTTTTGGCTCTGCTTCTGCAATAGATGTGTAACTGGATTGTATTTCTGTTGTGTTGTATGACTCCAGCTCTCTGTCATAAATATATATTTTTCGGATTTCTAAGTATCTGACAAGGATGTCTTAGGCAACCATTCCACACATAGCTCTTAAATCAAGACCGCAGAAATATTTTGCTGGGTCCTGTGTCATAACACAGTACTGGAGCTTACAATAGGCAGAGAGAGAAGAGACAGGACCCAGCTGCTACCTGTCTTTCTTAGGGTTTTTCAAATAGCTGGGATGCTGTCTTTTTAAAAGCTGCCATTTTTCTTAATCTTAGAATTGACCTTTCTGTAACAAAAATGATGGCGGTCCTTGTTCCTGCCTTAGGCAGCACAGTCATCCCCCAGGGCTGGGTCTTGCTGCAGAGGACACTCCAGATGTTCCTGTGTTCCTGAACAGAGTGACACAGAGGAACACGACCTGCCTGTGAAATGCTGTTATTGCAGTGCTGTAACCAACAAGGTACTCTAAGGCTCAGCACAAGGAGTTGCCCTGGCTTCCCATTGTTCCTCAGGCCTTGTACTTTGCCCAAAGGGTTACATCAGTATTCTGTACTGTTTCTTAAAACTGTGCACTAACCACCTTAATTAGGAGCAGCCAGACCACCTGTTTCTGAAGGTGTTTTGTTCCTATTGCTGCAACGGCAGCAGAGTTACCAAGATGAAGTTCTTGCTGCCATCTCTTTGACATGCATCATTATAATGTGATATGTATTTTGGGGCAGGAGATACTGACAGAGCATGAGCTGCAGGGGAAAGCAGTGGAAGGACAATATCTTGCTAAAAATTAGGTGTGTTTGTAAAAGGCAAGGAAAAAAAAATTAAAAATTAAAGCACAGGTGGTGCTTTACCACTCTTGGGGTGTGTCTGCCTCTCTTTCTTGCAGAAGCAGCCCTTTTTAGAGACTCAGGTGACTGTTCATTTTAATCTTATCTTCTCTACAGATCAGGATAGATTCTTTCCCTCCTGTTTTCATGGTTACCATCATTCCCTCTTGTCCTCATTGCCATTCTCTGCTCATCCATCCCCCTTTATTGTCTTTCAGCATCCCTCCACCACTGGAGAGTGGCTCTGGCTTTCTCTCCATTTCTGAGGCCCACCACTTTTACTCTCACCCTTGCATTAGGTTTAAAAATATGCCTACTCAAGTAACTGTTTTTTTTTTTTTTTTTTTTTAAATCTAGCCATCCACATGAGTAAATCTACCAGACAAAAAAAAACACATCCAAATTGTTTTCTCCTCCTCCAGGTTTCAGTGGGGTAAGTGAAAATCTCTGTAAACAACTTTGTGCCACTGTGAAATTCGGCTTTTTCCTAAGGATGAAAATGTATAGCTGCCTCTGCCACAGGCTAAGTCCTGAAATATAGAACAGAATTATATTCTTAAGGACATAAAACTCTGAGCCAATCTAATTGTAGCTTTTGAACTCTGGGCTTTTTTTTTTTTTTTTGTTAATTGTCTGCAGGTGTTTTATCCTTATTCTTCAGTGGTGAAGAAATGTTGAAAATCTATCTTTAAAGGGAAACAAAAACGCTGATAGTCCACATCTACCCTAGCTCTCTGCAGCAAAACAGGACTAGTGGAACAAAATTACTTTTTAACCCAATTTTCCCACTGCCTTTACAAAACAGAGCAAGATTACTGTTTCTGTAGATAGAGAAAGGCATTACAGAATTGCTTTCCTTTCTACTTTTTCACGTGCTTGAGTGCTGAGCAAACTGTAACGAGTAAATTATCCAACAAAAGCAGTCTTTTCATCAGTTTGCAAATGGTGTATGCACAGGCTAACATTCTGACAGACAGCTTCTTTCATAGCAGTTTTTAATACCCTTCGTGGAAATTTGTAAGTTCTTGATTTGATTGCAAAGAGTTTGCTTCAACTATCTTCAGGATGATCATCCCTTACTCATGTGTCAGTAAAAGTTGCATTCAGATACTTTGGTTTCTTACATGGGAAGGGAGAGCAAACCATTAACGCACTGCTTTAATATCCAAGTACTCATGAATACAGCTATGAAGAATATCTAAAAGGCTACTTCCGTAAAAACATGACACATACAAAAGTGAACGTGGCAGAATCATTGGGTCAAGATTTAAGAAAATGCTTGTGAATAGATATGTCTTTTGTTCTTTTTCATCCTACTTTACTGTACACAACACTATCTTTCCTCTGATCTGTTGCCCATCTCTGCTGGACCTCCCTGGTTTATTATAAAGTATCCCCTGCAGGATGGCGTTCTTGGATAACGTACAGAAAAAGCCTTCTTTGCATAATAAAAACAGTGTGAGGGAGTCATTCATTGGATTGGCATGTTGTTGTTTTTGCTGCTTGAATGGCAGATTTACTGGTCTTCACTGTGTAGGTATTTATTGCCGAGATGGGGGAGGAAACTGAATCATAAACATCTCAGTGACTTTGAATAAAAGATAAAGAAGCGCTGAGGTCAGTCTACCAGCTTGTGTTTGTGGAGTGCAACAGAAGGTGTTCAACAGACGACAAATACTTGCTTCAGCCAGCTACTCTAGAAATCTGCTCAATTAATGTTATTAGCTATTATTTGTATCTGCGGACGAGGTAAAGCGAAGTAATTCTCTTCTCATAAGCTACTCTGCATGTAATTTGCTCTTCCCAGGAAGATCTTTCTGGCTGCAATATATAAAAACATGTAGCAGTGGCCAAAGTGTAATTGAGGCATCCCAACAGCCAGCCCACTAGCCAGCCAAAAATAGTATTTTATGTAATTCTCAATCCGAGAAGCATAGCTATCTCTACATTAAGTTGCTTGCCCACTACAAATAGTTGAGTAGGAGGTGGAATTAGGACAGGACTGAACAGGATACCCAACAAAGAAGCTGCTCTACTCTTCAGGCTCACATGTGCCTTCCTGGGGCACTCTTCACACAACGAGAAGAACTATTGACTGCACAAAAAGCAGAGCATAGACCAAAACTTGATATAAAAAGTCAATTTCTGTAGAATCTAATCTTCCATTGTTTTTCTTTGTAGGTTCTTCTATATCTCATCACTTTCCATACTGGTATGAATATTAGAGAGAGAATACACCCTCCAAATACAGGATTATTTTGCAGCTAGACTAAAAGTGTATTTCTAACAATGTTCCATTTCCCTTTGATGTTGTAAAATTAACATTTTCATGCTGTCTCCCCTGGGACATGACAATCACATGTGTGCCAATCACATCAAAATGGTAAGACTCATATGCCTGAAGGCAAGAAGAATCCACAAATGTAGCATCCTAGGGTTGCAACACATGATTTCCTTTCAACTTAAAATCCAGTAGATGTCAAACCTTGCCAACTATTAAAGTAGCCAATGACACCTGATTTGTGGAACTCACATCCTCTCTTGGTGGCTGAGACCTAATGTGCACGAACTGCCACCTCAGCCAACATGCTCTTTCAGATCAGAGTACCTTTGCAACAGCCTTGCTTTGAGCAGGAAGTGGACCAGATGACTTCCAAAGATCCTTTCCTGTCTGAATTATGCAATATTCATCTGAATTTGGATAGTAATCTCAGGGAAATACCAAAGATCTTGTGATATTCAGGAGCTTACAGGCAGGAGGGGGACCGACTTTTTACACAGATGGATAATGGTAGGACAAGGGGGAATGGGCTAAAACTGAAAGACGGGAGGTTTGGGTTGGACATCAGGAAGAAATTCTTCACTGAGAGGGTGGTGAGGCGCTGGCACAGGCTGCCCAGAAAAGTTGTGGATGCCCCATCCCTGGCTGTGTTCAAGGCCAGGCTGGATGGGTTCCTGGGCAGTTTGATGTAGTGAGCTAGTGGCTGGCAGCCCTGTCCATGGCAGGGGGGTTGGAACTCGATGATCATAGAATCATAGAATGGCCAGTGTTGAAAAGGACCTCAAAGATCACCTAGTTCCAATCCCCCTGCTGTGGGCAGGGTTCCCAACCAATGGACCAGGCTGCCCACGGCCCCATCCAGCCTGGCCTTGAGTGCCTCCAGGGTTGGTCTTCGAGGTCCCTTCCAACCCAAGCCATTCTATGATTCTATGATTCTATGATTCTATGATTCTATGATTCTATGATTATGGTCACACTACTCTTTTCCCACTGTGTGTCACAGTATCAGACTAAGCAGACATATCTACTCTGAAATCAGGGAGCCTATGTAACTCAAGTGCCCTGTATTCATGCTAGGAAAGAAATAATTTATTTAATTTGGCCCTCCTTCCAAGTAGTGTCCCATGCTGTGAAAAAATAAAAAAAAAAATGGAAAAAAAAGTCATGGTTTATGCAATGGCTTCTGTGGTCTTTCTGAGACCAGTAGGTTGTAAGTGAATGGACTTGTCAAGAGTAGTAGTAACTGCCTGTTGTGTACCATGTGTAATCTGCATTTGTCATAATGACTTTGAAGAAGCCTGTTCAGCAGCTGTTGTGTGACAGCTGGAAGAAAAGAGATTGAGAAAAAGCGATTTTTCCCATTGTTCCCCCCTCATTTATTCACTCCCCTCAAATCTCCAACTGTCTAAAACAAGAAATCGTCATCCTAACTTGCTTTGGGATCCCTGGGGATCTTGGAGAGTGCCTGCAGAAGAGATAATTTATTTTCCTCCAGGTAGAATATATCATTAATGATTTCCACCACAAGTTGTGGTTGTTTTTTTTTTTTTTTTTAAAATCTCTTTTTAAGGGAATAATATACCAATTAGCTCAGTTTGTGGTTTGTCAGACCTTAGTCTGTGAATGGAGATAGGAGATAGGTAACACATTTTCTGTAAAAGCAGATTTGTGACAGGAAAATCTGGATGTCGGACACTGAACAGCATATTACGGTTCTCAGGGATTATCCACAGCTCTGCCACTGTGCCCCTCTTGACTGTAAAGCTTGATGTGCTCAAATCAAGCACAGATCTGGAAAGCAAAGGTGGTGCAGCAACCACAGCCAGAAGCACAAGCACACGGTTAATATTTCACATGCCCAGCAGGATTGCCCCCAAGGGAGGATAGGTGCTCACACCACCAGGAATGTCGTGTCCCGAGCTAAAGCCAGACCCAGCCGCAGCAGCTGCACCCAGTGTGTGGTGGTGGTGAGTCACAGCATTGTGCTGCCATGCCAGAAGCAGGCATTGGGTATCATTCTGCTTTTGTGCCCACAAGGATTCTGAACCCCACCAAATGACCCAGCTGGAGGATATCTGAGGGACAGACATGTTGTTAGCCTTTCCGCTTTCTGCTTTTGTAAAGTATGACCTGTTTTGGTCATATTCTACACAATGTCCTGTCTTTCCCATAAAAGGGGTTCTCACTGTTACGGAGAGTTTGGTTTCCCAGCAGCAATGCCTCAAGAGTCCCTTCGCAAGGACACTCCTGAGAATCAGAACTGTTACTAGGTCATTGGATCTGGAAATAACTGAGGTGATACTCTGCCATTCTCAGACTCTAAAAAAGCCTGACAAGAGGCAAGTGTCAACCCAGGTGCTCTTATTCTGATATTTCTTGGTCCTCAGCATGTCAAATCTCACCCTCAGCCTGCCTTTCCCTTTTCTCCAACACACAGAGCAGCTGGCGGCCGTACAAACCTGGAACACTTTAATGCAGTCTTCTCCTGTGGGGATTCATCTGCACGGAAACCCACTGTGCAAGTGCATGTGAAAACATACTCCCATTTGCTGCTCTGTGATGTCGCTCTCTTTTTTCAAAAGAAAAAAAAAAAAAAGAGGAAGAAAAGAGGACCACCAGGGGAGCTGTTCAAGCTTGACTGAAAGGATTCATATGGTTTGTGTCAGACATTCTCTTTGAATGGCAGATAATTACATGGTGGTGAAGTCCCTGCAAATATTTTGTATTTTGAAGTCTGTGGCCTTCATCCAGAACACAGGAGACTACATTCAATTGTTTCATCTGCTGGAACAGGCTTGAAAGAGGTTGGTGTGGAGAGTACAGATGTATGGTCCAGCTAAAGACTGCCCTTTGAGGTCTGATTTCTCTGCTGAGAGAGAGTAGATGAGAAAAAGGTAAGAATTTGTGGGCTTCTATCTGAATATCAAGGAAAACTGCATGAGGAGGTTGCAGGCAGCTGGTTAAAAAAGAAAAGCCATTTCTGATTTTTATATCCATGCCCATTTTAAAGGGTGCAAACAAAACTGTTGTTAAGCTGGTCTACTTGGTAGCACAGCTCCTCCTCAGCTACTGCCCATGTGCAGATCCAATCAGCTGTGGGCACAGCGGTGCCATGTCTGCTGCCAACCACTAACCGGGAGCACCCAGGAGCAGCTAAGGACAGAACGAGAAGGTGCTGGGGCAGGACCGTTTGCCATACACTGCATCTTGGCACAGTGTGTCAAGCAGGCTCGCTGGCTCACGCAGGGGTGGGCCACCTACTACCCACAGATCCGGTGTCCTTCAAATGCCCTCTAGTGGTGGTGGCTCAGCCTGGGAGCCCCATCACATTGCACACCCGGAGCAAGGGATGCAGTTTGCACATGCAAAGCCTCACCTGAAAGCTCACGCATGGAAATCACTTGATATGTACTGAGAGCCCCCAGCTCCCTGCTGCTGTCGGTGCCATACACAAGCCAGTGAGCTTCGTGCTTCACCGAGCAGAAGAGGCAGGTTGGGAGGAGAACTGGCACACCAGTGGCAGTGGGCTCTCTGAGCATTTGCTCATGACGCGGTGTTTTTTTTAAAGGACAGTGTCGGGGGGGGGAGTTTTGTCTTCTAAACCTCTGATTAAATGGGGATTTAGCACTCTTAACAACAGGAAAAGTGATGAGGATCCATGCCATCCACTGAGGCAACGTGGTGAGAGGCCAAACAATAAAGGAACCTAACATAAACATCTGTGGGGTTTGCCACTGATGCATAAGGGTGTTTGGACAGAAAGTGTTTACTGCTGAAGGCCTTCAGGGGTCCTTGGGAGTCTTGTATTACCTGGTGAAGGTGTCGTGGTTTCTAGCGTGGGGAGCACTGGGAGCTGCAGGTCTACTTGGGCGAGTGGGGAGGGAATGATACCCTCACTTCCCAGTCATTATGGAGCCCAGTGTTGGTTTCTGAGGAGTCAGAAGCAGCTCTGCAGTCTTCACTTTCAGGTGGGAGCCATGTCTGACTGGCAGCTGAACGTTGAAGAGAGCAGAGCATGCTGGCTTGGCTTCTGCTGCGGAAGATCCTGAAAAGCCAAATTGCTGCGATGATGACAGTCAAAACAGTTGACGGACACTAATTGGAAATCCCTCTCACATTCTTGCTGATTTTTTTAAGACCCTTGTCCTCTGATTATTACAGAGCTGCTATTTTTGTCTCCTGGACCAATATTCAGTGCCCGCTACTTGGCTGCCTCCTGCTTAGCTGGCATCTGGGAGTAATGCTTTGCTGTGTCTGTGGCCACAGAGGGGCTTTGTAATGCTGGGTTTGTGCTGTTTAGTTCTCACACCTGCTGCAGACTTCCATACATGATTTTAGTCAAGTCATTTCAAACAACTGTGTTGCCCGTGTGTGAAGTGGCAGAGTTAAAGGAATTCTGTCCCTCACCCTGGTCCTTTTCAGCTGTAATGAGAGTTTAAGCTGTATGGGGGAGGGCCCAGCTCCTAGGACATTTGTACAGCACCTAGCACAATGAGAGCCAGAAGACCTAGTATTTTCCTGCCCCAGGAAAGTGGAGAAGAAAACAAGGCACTGCATTCTCATGTGAAGGCTGCCCTGATCGGAGCTGTGTGTGGATGTGTAAATTACAACAGATGATGCACTTAGCAATTATGTTCTCTGCATACATAAGCAGGAACAACAGCTCCCAAACTGCCAATATCTCTCTTGATTCTCACAGAACGGCTGCATGTCACATGGTCACACAGCAAGGGGGCTTGAGGAAATGAGAGGAAGGAATGACAGAGGAAGAAGCTTCAGATGGAGAGACACATCCCTCTCCAACAGGGAAATGAACAACATCTTTTTTTAAAGAGACTGAAATTCACCTACACTTCAAAACATGTTTTTTTTTTTTTTTTTTCAGGGGTGTGATTTGACCAAGAGATGTTTTAAACTACCTCTGAAATCAGAAAAGAGTCTTCAGCTAACAGTGCGCCAGTGTGCACAGCCCCAGGCTCCCTCCGTTGTGGCTGCCTTTTTGATAAACTCTGTTTTCTGCCCTTTTCTGTACATCACCTGGAATCTTCACTTAGAGGAGAAGAAAAAACACACAAACAAAACCAGCCCAAAAAAAAGAAACAACCCTGCATTTTCTTTTCCTGTGGTGGACCACTCCCCTCCTGAGAACTGCTCTTCCTCTCCTATGCTGAATTACACCGCTTTGCTTATACAAGGACCATGCGAGACAGTCCCTTTCCCTCCATGTTGGCTATGCATAGAGCTCCTCCGGCAAGCTTCTGGAAAGTCAGAGAGAAACTGTGAGAGCTGTGTGTGGCTTCTCCCAGCAAGCCGTTACTCCTGCCCTTAGAAGGCTCCACACTCACACTCTGATGAAAGGAGAGCTGCAGCTTTTACAAATGTGGTGGCATACAGACAAACTTCTACATTACCTGACACACAGCCTTCCCCAAATCAGGGCATCTGATGCCTTTTCAGTCTCCCTGTGGGCTCCAGAAAAAAGAAATTCTTGCCTTTGTCTGCATGTGAAAATAGGTAGAGATTTCCAAACTCAATCTTCCCAGACATTTGAAAAATGACATAATTTGACATGAATCAGCATGATTGGCAGGTCAAAGCATACAGCTGGCTCTCACAGCTCAGGAGAGCCTGGTAAATTGGCAGAGCTGTGAAGCTCATTGTGCCACAGCCTATGTGGAGTACCTCTTGATATTCCCCCTCTATCTACATCGAGAAAAGTTGTTTCACAGTTCATGTTATCTGGACTACATCAGGGCTTAGAAAGGGAGCAAGAAGACAGGAACGGAGGTGCCATGAGCCTCCAGCAGGTAGCCTCTGAAGTAATGACCCCAGGCACGGAGTTACTTAGGGCAAGCTTTAGAAATGGCACAGCCTGTTGGGTGGTGCTGAGCTCTGTTTGAAAACTGGGCCAGAAGTATTGTAGTGGAAACAGCTGGTTACTGAGCGATCTTAAAAATCTGGCTCTTGTTTAGCTGCCTCCATGGGAACTGAGCTAAATTGAAAACCTGGCCCCAACTGGGCATGCTGAGCACTTCAAAATTGGTCCTTTTGCTCATTGGAAATTTCAGTCAATGTTGCACTCTGCCAGTACTTGAGATTTCCTTGTTTTCAACAGGAAACCTTCTGAAGTATTACCTTGTTGGTTTTTTTNCCCTACTGCTTTATCTTTGGGCTAACACAACATCAGTGTCTGTCAGTTTCAGAGTCTGTTCCAGGCTCTGTATAGCAGCATGGTTATAGCCTGCTAATTTCTTTGCTTACATAGCAAAGGTAGAAGTAGCTATCTGTCACCTTTGAGCTTGCCATTTGCTACCTTTGAATTCTTAGCCTGAGTGACTGTGGGCATCTTTCAGCCTGTATCCAGAATAAGGTTAAAATTCAAGCTCATCTTCAGTAGGAACTCTCTCCACCAAAAACCTTAGCCAGGTTTGGGGCTCTATGGTAGTTGCTGCTGTACAAATGCAGCCTGTCCACTCTCGGCAGTGGAAACAGACAATATTGACATGGAAGAAACAGGGAGCATGAAGTGTTGAAGCAGCTTAGCTAAGAGTACACAAAGCATGGACCACTAAGGAGAGAACAATGCTTAGGTCAAATTGCTATCCTTGGACTTCATGAACACCGCTGGACAAGTGTTGTCCCTGCACACACATTTGGCTTTAAGCAACCAGTGAAGGGTTATTAGTAAATAATGATAAAAACAGGAAGGAAGATTTCAAGCACAGGCAGAGGAGCATATTATTTAACTCTTTTCTAAGGCTGTACCCTGTTACTCAACTCCTATGGCTGTCAGCTCTTTTAACAGTATGCTGTGATGCTCTCATGGGGATGGAAGTGGTGTCAGGACAGGATATTTCCATGGCCTGTGTCAGCTGCACACTGCTGGGAAATGGTGGTGAGTGCTGTGTAGAGCATCAGTGCATTTGGATGCCCTTGCCTCAAGCACAGAGATATGAAGGTACCAGCAGTGCTGGCTAGCTGATGATGTGACTTTGGGCACCGCGTAAAATCCATGGGAACAAGCTATTGTTTTCAGCAGCTCAAGTCCAAAGGGCCAAGTTAATGCAGCCTTTGCAATAACTGGTCTTTGTATGGGCAAGCAGTAATTTACTGTTTCTATGCAGCTGAGGAGGGATAGTAAACAGAGACCCGACACCGGCTAGAAAGTATGCAGCTGCTTCTCCTTCAAGCTGGTCTAAATGTCTTGGCCGTGTAAAGGACAAATCTCCCTGCTGCTAACTCCATGTTGGCTTCCTGAATTTGAAGATGTCTCCTATCAGGCAGTAAAGCCAAAGCTAAAATTCTAGCAAAAGCAGGAGTGATACCACTCCTGATCTCCCTGCATCGGTGAACCCCGTGCTGAACCACTTGGGGCTGTTCTGAAGAGAGCATTCAGTTTCTCCTCACCTCAGTTCTCAACTGACTTCATTCCTGTGGCAAAGCTGTCTTTGCATTTGCATGCAAGGTATGGTTTGCACCACACTGAATACTATTTAGATTGGCTATTGTGTGCTAAAATCATCTCGGTGGGGTGGAGGGTAGGGGTGGGAAATCCCATCTTCTTGTTTTTCTTAAGCTGTGTGAATCCTGAATAGGTTTCTGAAAAGAAAAATCATGACAGAAGGGAGGACGAGCATTGCTCACTGCTAGAGAAAAGAGCTTTTGTTGGATAAAGTTCATCATGAGCTGCATACTCTTTCCAGGTTAAAGACCACATTGCCTTGTGATCTTGTGCCTATGACCACAAACATAAGTGCAGCAGAGTCTGTGCCTCTTCCTTTTGCAAGACCAACCTCTGCTCCACAGGGTCTGTTCTTCCCCCTCTCTCTGGGTGGCAGCAAGGACAGACTGCATCTTCCATGGGGCAGATGATGTCTGCGTGTCTTTTTTGGGGTCTGTGCTGTGCCCACTGATGGGAATCAACACTGATACTTTAAAAACAGAACATTTTCTTCATAAGACACCAAGTTCACTGTCTCCCTGATATTACAGTTTTGCTATGTCTTCTCTGGGTGAGTGAATCCTGATAAAAGCCTGGTGCAGAGTAGAAGCTGGGCTTCAACACCAGACTTTGCTAAATAGCCTCTTTGTGGCTAAAGTTCTGCTATGGGTGGCTTAGTTCCACTTCGAAGATTTTCCCTTCTGTTTCTCTGCTGTCTTCAGGGCGGGGAGGGGAGGACTGTATGCTCTGACATGCATTCTCTGCCATTGCTATTTCTAGCTGTGAATAGTCTACTGCTTTACAGCAACTGGGACAGTGCATTTAGTTAATGAATAGTCTGTTATGGAAGACAAAGCAGATATCCCTCCACTGAGAGAACAATAATCTTGTGATCACTCAGTTTGCTTTTGCCTTGAGCAGTTACAAGTTACTAGAGTTACACGTAGCTTAAGCAAACACAGATCCATAAAGTTCAAACCATGCTTCTGTTTTTCAGCAACTTTCCATTTCACTTGTGAAGATAAGAATACAGAGATTTGCAGCCTATATTGTGGAGAAATATTGCAATGTGACATGAAGCCCAGCATCCAAGCTAGGGGAGTAAACATTGTTCCTTCAGATACAAACATGCCTTCCTGTATTTAGGTGTTAGTAATTAGGTATTTACAAATGCACCTGAGAGAGCATGCTATCAATTTTATTAGCAATGACGCAAGAATGAGCTTTGGGGGACTGGAAGGTAGCAAATCTCCTCCAGAAATGATAGGAAGCCATGAAACTAGGGAAGGAAAGATGAAACCCTTCATCTTGAGAAGATTTATCACTCCCACCCCTGTTGTGACTGACAATGAGATTTTGTTTGTCCCTCTCTCTTTGCTTTTCCTCCTACAGTTTAAAGCTTTGTGCATGTGAAAAAAAAAAAAAATACCATCTGAAAACCCTCACAGGCACAATTATTTCCACCGACCCACATCCAGCGCTGCCTCTGCAGTGCACATTCCCACTAGTGCATGGCATTTGGCCCTGTCTGCTTTTAAAGGACCTCTTGGGATGAAAACGATGGCAAAGCCTGCACAGCCATTCAGCATACACATTGCTAACTGAGCATGCCGTTGAACATGAGCAGTAATCATTTGTGTGAGGTACAGACATGTCCTGCAGAAGCCCAGAAGCTCCTCTCCCGCCCCCACAGGATTGTCCTCATGCACAAACACACTGCTGCATTTTCATGCAAGGGAATCTGGCAACTGTGCTACAAAGCCAGGCCCAAACCATACCCAGCAGGATGGCTTGTGGACGATGCAAGTTAAAAGTGTTTAAAAAATAGTTATCAAGAGAGTTCCTCACCAGCTGCAAAAGTATCCTTATGAGGATTGTGGCAATTAGGAATCAATCTTTGTTTGAAACAGGAAAGTGTTTTCCACCAGTGCTTTAAAACCTGAATGTAAACTAGGCAGCAGGTGGAGAGATTTATTTTTATGACCTCTCTGCTCACATTTGCTCTTCTCAGGAAATAGCTAGCACCAAAGAAAATTGTGAATCCATGAATCATCCAAGTTACTGCTATTACAGAAATTAAAATCCCCCTTCACTATGGTGCAAACAAATTAGGGAGTGAAGCACATAATTTAAGCTCTTCACCCCAACTGCACGAGGATGCCAAATCCTTGGGATCTGGAGACACACAACAGCAGCTACCACAGTAGATCACACAGATTAGTATTTCTGTAACAAACAGAGATGAAGTATAATAGCAAGAACACAGGTTCCTTGATAAATAAGATGATAACAAGTATGTTCTGATGAAGAATAAACGGGTAAAATTTGGTTTGTGCATATGCAGTTGAATAGGCATACATTGCAAATTTATCCCTCTACACTCTGTTACTGCCCAGAGAAATGTACTTACATTTAATCCAGCTCTGGTGCACATGACCAGAATTCTGCAGCTGTCAGTGATGTTATGTACTGCAAACGTGACACATCCATTGTAAAACTGTCCTCATTATAAGAAGCAAAATAGAGTACCTGAATCTTAAGTGAAGAATTAATAACAAAAATGGATTATGTGCATCCTGTTTGCTGAACAATTATTTCAGGGGTGGGACTGATTTTGGTTTTTGCCTCACTGACTAAATGGCAGATCAGGAACTTGCATGCAGTGCCTCTGACCTGGAGAAAGAGTCAGAAGCTTTGCAAGCCTTAAGGAGAAAGTATTTTCATTTGTTTGTTTTAGCTATATGCAAGCTGTTAATGACAACCCTGATTCTGTGTAATGTCCACATGTTTAGGTGATGCAGGCAATTATGCATGACAACAACTGTTATGAAAACAGCTGATTTCAAGGATCTGCTGTTGCTTCACTAGAGAGACAGAATCTACCAAAACTTGCTGGCGACATTTATTGTGGAGGAAGGTGTTTAGGATTTTTTTTCTAACCTTAACCCTAAACATGGCATGGAACGGAGTCCTTTGATCCTTGATGACACCGAGCTGAGTGGTGCAGGTGATGCACTGGAGACAAGAGATGACACCCAGATGGAACTTGACAGGCTCAAGAAGTGGGCCCATGCAAACCTCATGAAGACCATGTGCAAGGCCCTGCACATGGGTTGGGGCAACCCCAAGCATGAATACAGGCTGGGCAAAAAACGGATAAAGAGCAGCCCTGTGGAGAAGGACTTGGGGGTACTTGGCTCAACATGAGCCAGGAGTGTGCGCTCGCAGTTGAGAAGGCCAGTGGCATCCTGGGCTGCATCAATGGACGGGTGTTCAGCAAGGAGAGGGAGGGGATTGCCCCCCTCTCCTCTGCCCTCGTGAGGCCCCAACTGCAGTGCTACGTCCAGGCCTGGGGCCCCCAGCACAAGATGTGGAATTGATGGAGTGGGCCCACAGGAGGCCAAGAGGATGACCAGAGGCTGGAGCACCTCTCCTGTGAATAAAGGCTGAGGGAGCTGGGCTTGTTCAGTCTGGAGAAGGCTGTGGGGACACCTTATAGTAGCCTTCTAGTGCCTAAAGGGGGCCTACAGGAAAGATGCAGAGGGGCTCTTTATCGGGGAGTGTATTGACAGGGAAAGGGATAATGGCTTTAAACTACAAGAGGGTAGATTTAGATTAGATATTTGCAGGAATATTTGGAGGAATGCCTCTCAGGGGCACTGGAACAGGTTGCCCAGAGAAGCTGTGGATGCCCCATCCCTGAAGGTGCTTTGGGCAGCCTGATCCAGTGGAAGGTGTCCCTGCCTAAGGGAGACGGTTGTAACCGGATGATCTTCAAGATCCCTTCCAACCCAACCATTCTGTGATTCTGTTATCCAGGGTCAGAAGAGTATGCCCACTCCTGCTTTCACTTCCATGGTCTGTAGACACAGCTACAAATGAGTGGCATGCTCCTCAGAAAGGTCTGTTCACACAGGCAGGAGAGAAGCTGCTAGGAGTAGGACAGAGCAGAGCATGTCCAGTGCTCACTTACCCAGGACCTGCTGCCCTGTGGCAACAGGGAGTTCAGCTCCTAGCTTTCCAGTGCATAAAAGGGGGGAACTGCGTTATTTCACACTTGATGTAACAGCTGTCTGGCTGGACACTTACCACCAACAAATATTAAGCCCTGGGTCAGGTATTTCTCGGCAACTAATGGCCACCTGGGCTAACAGCTGTCAGTTCCTGTGGTAATTCATTAAGTGATGGGAAATGGCCTTTACATCAGTCATGATGGCATCAGTGGAAAAGTTTTGTTTCAAATGTAGTCAGTTTTAATACACTAATGTCATTTCTAAGTGAAAACAAGAATAGTTTACGGTGTGGAGAGATGCTGCAGACACACAACTAAACTTGCAACCTTTTGAGGAAAAAAAAACAATTTGCATGAAGGATGTGTTAATGTGCTTGGGCTGAAAGCTGAAGTTTGAAGGGGAGAACTGGTATTATCTTTATACTTAATATCCTTTACAGCCTACACTTTCTTTTTTTTTTTTTCTGGGGAACCAAAGGAGGAGGAAAACACAGGACTTGACTTCAATGCTTAGCATGTTAATTCCACTTTCCTGAAACCATAGGTAAAATGTATTTCCTATCAGGGTACAAGAAGCTCTAAAAAAGCAAATGTCTTGCTTCCCTTTAGCTAGAGCATGATATTGACACAACACCTGCATGAAGTTCAAAAAAAAAAAAAAAAGCGGATTAAAATTGCAAAAGTCATGTAAGTTTTCACACTTGCCTGGACCACCTTTCTCTGGGTACACCATTTTTGGCAGTGACATCCCCCAAGAGTCCCCATCTTGGTGAACTTCAAAAGGAATCTATTTCCAAATTTTAGTAGGTGCCTAAGCTGTGCTCTCAGCAAGCTATAAACTGCAACAGGTTTGCATGCAAACAACGATTTGTAATAAAGGAAGGCAGGAAAACAGGTCATCCCCTGTCCTCTTTCTTTCCCCAAACCCTCTCTTCTGCCTTGGTGAGGAAAACGCTTCACTTAAATGTAGCTGTAGGCTAAATGTAGGCACCACATGGTGCAATGCATCACCTGGGCTAGACCACGACAGTCTCCCCAGCAGCTTTAAAATCTGTGAGTTGACTCTTGGTGTTAAATTCAGAAAGTACCCATCCCTCAAAATTGATGCAACTCTGACTGGATACCAGGGAGCACTGCATTTCATACTACTTCTTACAGACATCCAACAACAAATAGGCAGTTACACAGCCAACAGGAAAGTGAATGGGAGCCAGCAGGTCTGGTATGTCTGGACGCTGACTGAGTGGAGTGTTTGAGGAGTCCTTCCTGATGAGTCTCCTGACTGCAGCTTCCAGGAGGCACAACCTGTCAGAACAGGCCAGGCTCCCACAGGTGTGAGTGGAACTACATCTCCTGGTAAGGAGCAATGTGGCGCACAACCAGGCAGATTTCCTCTACAAAGGAAATAGAAATAAAATTTTTCTAAGTTGTTCCTTTACATTCATCTCCTATAAAACAAACAAACAAACAAACAAACAAAAAAACCCACAGAGACAGTTTTCTGCATGTGGAAATTGTGGAAACAGCGCTGCTTATCTATATAATTGAGTAGCTGGTGTTCTCAGCAAACAACTAAAGGGCACAAAAGGCAATGGGAATTTTATCCTCAGTACCAGCAGGATGAAAGTCTCGGATGCTAGCAATGGGCTTCACTTGCATAGGATAGTATTTAGCATTGACGTGCACATATGAAAGAAAGAAGGAGATCGAGCAAGGATAAGAGTCATGAAGGACAAAGGATGAAAATCACATTTGCACCATTACTTGACTTCAGGCATCACTTCTCCAGTTCCCTTACTTCTTTTTATCATTTATATCAATGTAAAAGCTTTCACCTTTTTTTGCCAAAGATGAAATTGCAGGCAAAACTCCCTGAAATTCCCTGAAAGTTTTGCAGCAGCAAAGGAGGGATTTTTTTGGATTTTTACTTTCACATACAGAAGGACAGGGTGGAAAAAAGAGGAATGATCATGGGAGAAAGAAAAGATGCAGAATTAGTTAACTAGACTAGCAAATGGAAGCGAGCAGGTAACTTCAAAAGAATTGTATTACACGGGGCAAATAAAAAGGTTGAATTTGATAATCGAACCCAATAGAATGACAGCATAGAAAGAATTAAAGAAAAAAAATAAAAGATAGAAGTAGAAGGTGGTAAAATCTGGCTTTCATTTCCTACTGCAAAACGTGTATTATTGTTTCAGTAAAAGGACAAAGGGTGAAAGCATTGCATCATACCGTAACTTCAAATGAACTAGGGAGTTCTTGCAGTAAAGTATTTTATTTTTGTGTAAGTGTAAACTCACCTTCATTGTAGAAACTCCTGTCAGATTTCCACATTTCTGCAGAATTGGTTCAAAGTCTGTCTTGTCTTTGCTAACAATGATGTCTTGTGCTCCTGGTTTCTAAGACAAAAATGAAAAGGTGAACAGTACGTGAATCACAATGTCCTTCAAAGTTTGCTGACAGTTTGAAAAAAACATTGAAAAGATATAAACTTCCTGAATTCTGGAATCTACAGTTAACATTCTGCACCTTATTGAAAATATGGACAATAGAAAATTAAATAGAATGTCAATTAATTATGAAAGTTATTGAATGCATAATTACTGAGGCACTTCTAGGTCTTCCACGGTGGTCTGCAAACTCCAGCAGACCTGTGAAGACAGAACTAGTTGCAAGTGGAGCACATTGAGACCTGGCTGTTTTGCAGCCGGAGGTTGGCAATTTCTGTTGCTATGCAATGTAGAACTTTGGTGTAGTTAGACTCACTGAAAATTGTGTCCTTGAAAAAATATAGTCACGTATATCTGCACACTCGTGGTCCTTGTCTCCTTCAAGATTACACACCAGATACTTTTGCAAGGTGGTTTCAGAAAACAGAGAAAACCTGCTCGGAGTTCATTTTTTTTGGTTCCCCTCACACAAAAGGGAATTAAAAACTCTTCTAATGGAGGTACATCTTATTGCATCAACAAATAAAATGACTGAAGTAAATTATAATAGTTATCACAAAAATATAAAGTAAAGAAGAGCCACTGTGTGGAAATGATTTGTGTGTGAGTCATTTAAAGAGAAAATTATTGAATGAAAGCATGAAAGGAACACAAAACATCAGGTTTTTTTGAAACTCTTTTCATAATAGATACTTATTTTAAGTACAGACTAGGATTAATAAAATGCAAGAAAGAATACACAGCTTTCTTCTCCAATTTTTTTTTCAAGAGAAACCACTGCTCCACACAAACTCTTCATACAGAAACACATCTAAGTGCTTAGTGGTAGTTCCACCTCTTAAAAGACAAAGCTCAGCCCATGCAGAAGTACTGCTGATGATCAGCATGCAAATGAGAGAATGAGCATGCAAAGAGAACAGAATGAGTGTATCTGCAAAAATAATAATTACTGCAGATGAGGCATTTGGGTTAATTCCATGTGAAGACAAGGGTGGTGGGGCTGTTTGTGCTGTACAAATAAAAAATTGATCCTAAAGCTGATGAATCCTCAAGTATCTCTAAAAAGGGAAGTATTTTTTAATGTTTGGAGACCAAAAGTGGGCTTATGGTATGTTACCTAATGGGCATTATTTAATACCTAATGGGTAAAAATAGGAAGAAGTTTGGAAAGCCCCAAGTCCCTCTTCATTGTTTTTAGTGGCTAGAACATACTTCCTCTCTTGTATTACTGATAGCACCAATTTCGCAAAGAAAAGTAAGTAACAAGAGTCATTTTGAACAGCAGGTAATGACAGTATTGGTCTTTATTCTCGCTTGTGCCAAACCCCCTTTACACTGACTTGGGAGGCTAGAGAGTCCTAAAAGCAGCACTTTACCAGGTGTTGAGCAACCTTAATGACCACGAAAATCAACTCATTACATGAGAGAGAGCGCCTGGCAGCCAATAACCCCTACACAGGTGCCCCACTCACTGGAACATACAGAAAGTAACACATCAAAGCAAGCAGGAAAGGGAATTGTTCCATTAGCTGCAGGAGTCAGAGAAAAACAGTACCAAGCAGGGTAGCACTGTGTCCAAAAGAGGGAAAGCCCACTCCAGACAGGGGTGGGGATGGAGGGGCAAGAAAGAAGAAACTGCCTGAGGTGTTTCTAAAGCTTAGATACTTGTCATCTGAGAGAGCTACTGACTCTGCAAGCTACTGCACCTGGCAGATGCAGCTAAAGTTGGCTGGAGTGACAGGAGAAGAAAAGACAGAAATTGAGAAAAGTTTACGAGAGGACACCTTAGAAAGGGAAAAACTCAACTGCAGAAGGGAGAAAGATGATAAAAAGCAACAACAGCAAACCAAAACCAAACCAACCAAACAAAAAAAAACCCTCCAAACTCAAAACAGATGTTTCTAATAGGAGTCTGGGCTGATAGTATCATATAGGTGTAAGCCTAAGAGAAAACAGAAAAGAATACAAAAATTGATAATTTTTTTCTTCCAATTTGTCCTTGTTTGTTACACGTCCTGATTTTATTTCTAAAATGAGAAACTCTCTGGCTGAGAAAAAGCCTCACCCTTTTTCTGCTGTTGCCACTTACTTTCTTAACTCCTACCCCCATTATCAGAGGTTTTTCACTTTGACTACCGACATTTCGTCTATGAGCATACTGCCTACAGCAGCTGCACCAGAGTGCATCAATTAGGTAAAGCGGGATTTGGGAGATGGAGCTGGGGGGAAAAGGGTGGAAATTACACTCAAAACCTATAATGGAGTCAGAGGGAAATTTCCCATGAAATTTCCCATAAAATTTCCCATGACAGGCATGAAGCATCATGCACTCACATGGAGATTACCAAAGAACAAGTGTATAAGAAGTGCTGCTGTCAGTGGCTAATATGCCTTATGCTCTGTGCAGAGAGGCAGTAACTGCACTTCAGTAACCATGTTGCAGTGCGGCATTCCTGAAACTTGCTGCTTCCCAAACGTTGCTAGCACTGAGCATCAGAGGGGGTGACGCGTGCTTCAGCTCCACCACTCTGTGCTACATGCAATGGGCAACGGAAACCAAGTCCTGCCTGCAGGGTCCTCCAGGTTTCATGTCCCCAGGTACTGGATGCTCTCCAAGACTGACCTTCAAAAATGCGTGCAGAGCTTTTCTCCTCTGCGGGTCTCCTAACCGTGGGGGAGGCCTGAGGCTGTTTTTCACTGTGTGAGTGATATTCCCCAGGTTTGTGAAAGACAAGCATATAATGGACCATCTGTGTATGGCCTTCCGATGGTCTACTATGTTGCAGGTGCAACTGTGGCTCCTGTTATGTTTCTACCTCCCTTTCCTCTGATTCGTTAAAGCATTACATATGTGATGTCAAATTCTCGATGCAAGAGGATGGGATATAAATGGCTGCGAACTGAAGGGGAATTATACATACTCCTGCAATGGCAGGAGCTATTGCTTTGCATAACGCCTACCCAGGCTCAAACTGATGCGGCAGATGGAGGAAGGGAAAACAGGTTACATGCCTGCAGTGTGAGTGTACTGATAGGCTTTGCCCTGCCAACTAGCTCAATGACTTGCCATGCCTCTGTCAGAGTGATTTCTAACAGGACATGAAACTGCAGTTTAGGTTGTGATTTAGGAGTGGTTTTCATGTCAGAAGAGTTTGCTGAAGTTTAACGGCAGGTATCAGGCCCTGGATTAGAAAAGAATTATTTTGTAACAAGAAAAATATTTATCATTTGCATATAGAATGCAGACAGTAAGCCTCAATTTGAATCTCCTAATAAGGCCCTTGAAAAATCCATCTGTTTCTTATATCATGTTGTTTGCCACTCCATGACTCTGAAGAATTTTGATCTGAATTTTGTTTTGTTTTCGCCTTCAAATTAATATTGCCATTTGCTATTTCATGATTTCAGGTGCTTTTCTGACCTTTCACATCAGCACACACAGAACTATCACTAACTGCATACTGGATGTCAGATCTAAGAACTCAGGAAGCCAGGTGTTGAGTTCCTCTAAATGCATGCCCATTAAGGACTGTCCAGACAGCACTGAATCATTTACTCTGAACAGTCAGCAGCCGATGCTGTTTTCTGTCTTACTGTGAATATTGAGCTGGATTTGAAGAAACAGCATTTTAAGTGAAGAGCTGCATATCTTACCACCAAAGCCATGTTGTTGTGTAATCTATGCAGACCCACACATCTGTACCTACGTTTCATTGAAGGTTGTGTATGAAAATAGTTTCCATAGTATTTTAATGAAATTTAATTTCCAATTAAACAGCAATAATTACTTTGGCAGACCTTTTCATTTCAAAAGTAGGTATGAGATTCAGTTAGTGAGGGCTGCAGCTCCGTGAAATAGACTGATGTTCATACAGAGTTTACAGAATATTGGCCTAATTTATGTTGAGTTATACCTGACAGAGTATAGCTAACCATGACAACCAACATGTTTTTGAGGTGGGAAGCTCGGACTAGTCAGGATCCAAGCTGTTTTAACATTGTCCTGCTGAATGCTTTTTCTAAAACAAAACAATAACTAAAAAATCAGAGCCTAGATAAGTCTATTTTTGTTTTATTTAGGCTACAAGAAGAAAATGCTTCCCCCTCACTCCCTGCCTTGAATTTCTGCTTCCCTAGCACCAGTTTCGTTCTGCTCGATCCCATGGCCATGAGGTCTGTCCTCACAGAGGGCTGCAATGCACTGTCAGGCAGTGGCTGCCGTATCCACACTGAAGCAGTGGATGCAGCTGCCGGCCCTGGCAAAGCTTCAAGTCCCGAGACGCCTGTCCTATTGGTTTCCTGGAGAACACTATTATCCCAAAGCACTGTCATTTCCACAGAAAAGAAACAAAGAAGAGAAGGCCAGAAAGGAAACAGTCTGTCCATCTCTGGACAGTGAAGGACTGGGCCTTCACAACTCTTTGATACATGTACCTAGTACTGGCCAGCCATCATAGATGTGGGCAGAGACCAAAAATGTGCTGATGCCAGATCCATCCTGTTGTCACACCTGTCTGTTATGGCCCAGAAGAACAAGGACCTGCATGCTGCATGATGAACATGGTGATGCTACCTGAGTTAATAAGATTGTCCCTGCTTCTGATGGTGAAAGCAGCATAATAGGTAAAGGGGCTCCACACCTAGCCCCAAGACACACACATCAGTGTGTTCACCCAGAGGCTGTGGAATGGAGCAAGGAGTAAGCTTGGTCCAACATGACCTAATGAGTTGCAGTTGCTCTGGTGCCTTTTGGATGTAGCAGATCTGCTCATACTCCTTTGATCTACACTTGAAGTAATCTGCAGTTCATTCAGATTATACCATCCTTTTGTAAGATGATTTAAATCAGCATTACGAAGAAGGGGGCTCATCTGCAGTGAAATCACTCCCTAATAGTGAAATGGGGTTTTGCCCAATATTGCGCATTATTACTGCTTGCTTCACCACTGTTCACAACAACCTCCCCACAGAATCACGACCCAATGGCTCAGTGCTGTTCCTGCTGGCTGGCCCACAACTGCCATTTCCTTCTCCTCCAGCATTTCTAGGTCTCCATTGCTATTCCGCACAACAGGACAGCAAAGATGACAAACTGTCACCCATGGCCAATGTTCAGTCTTTTCCTCCACAGCAGCATTTTACTGTGGCATCTCACAGTCTCTGGTATTTTCTTCTCATTACTGCTGCCTTCACTGATCCTTTCCATATCTGCCCTTTTATCACCACCACCATCGCCCTTCAGTGACACGGTACCAGCCACAGTCTCCCGAACTGCACCAGCTGACTGTAACCTTTCTGTTCCTGAGGTATTCTTTGTTCTTGTCAGGGATTATTAAATTCATATTAAGTGTACTTTCATCAGCTTTCTCTCATTTGAGGGGATATTAGCAAGTCCTGTGTCATCAGCTAGGGGGACAGGTGGACATCTATGTGGCTGCAATTCATCCTATGATCCTTCGGAAACACTGCTTCCCTTTGCACAGTGCATCACATTGGCTCCCTAATAAGTTCTGAATTTCTTCCCTAAATTAAAAATATAAACCCTCTCGGATCAAGCCATCATGCTTTTGCAGGCCTCAGTATGCTACTACAAATCAGGAGGCTGCATTTTATTGCCAAACATCAGCTCAGGCGCAACACTGGAGAGAAATGAAGCTTTTCCATTCATCTGGTTTCTGCTGTGTAATATCTGCCAAGTGTTTGACCACAGCTCTTTGGCTTGTGTCTGCAGCATCCATGATCCTGAGGTGGCGTGTATCCAGCTACCAGCTGAGCCTGCAGCAGCTTAACTGCCATGGGCAGCACAGACAGCGTGCATTTGGTTCACTGAAGCCAAGGACACCTCGGGCTGGATCTCCAGCTCTGAAAAAGTCCTGGTGGAAAAGAGAATCCATTTTGGGGTCGGTTAGTTTCTGCAGAGATACATAACAGCTCTTTATTTATTTCTGCTGCCTTTCCCACACAGTAAGGACTTCATATAGAGCCATTTATGAAAATACTGGAATACTTGAAAATGCTTTTGGAAAATGGGAGACCCAGCAGAGATACTTTAAAAGACACACCAATACACCAAATGTATTGAACTGTGAAAGAGTAAGATTTTTTAAACTGATTTTTAATTGCTTCCAAATCAGTGAAGTATGCTGCAAATAGAAATGTGAAAGAACAAGAGAGGAAGAACTGACTTTGTGTGTTGTGGAGACCAGTGTTTTTTGGCTGCATCCACATCAGTCTTTCAGTTAGGATCAGAAGCGTGCACTTGCAGCAAAGTTCTCTGAAATCCCCACTTTGGTTTGCATCACAGAGTGGTCTCAGAGCATAAGTCAGACTTCTCTTAGATGAAACCAAATAATTGGAAGATACAGCCCAGGACTGCACCTGGTGGACTGATGCCCAAACGGATATTCAGACTTGAGGATCTGACTGGAGCCAAAGAAAATAAACCAAAACCAAAGCAAACGACAACAACAAAAACCAACAAACAAAACCAAACCAAACCAAAACAAAAACACCTGAAATGTGCATAGTGTGCATGTAAATCCTGGCACAAGCTGTTGCACCTTGCAGAATCTGTCTCAGAGAAGTAGTCCATACCACTTGGTAATGCAAACATAGCTGATCACAATCTGTTCTGCTAAGCTGGAAAGCTGATGGTATAAACTGAGCAGTGCAGGAGACATCTCCTATCAGTGTGGGAATGTACAGCTAGGTCACAACTGACATTCCAGGATTACTACTACTATGTACTACAGCAGCACCTAAAGACCCCTGACAGGGGTCAGGCCACTATTACAGGCACTGCTTGGACTTCATAAAGCAATCCCTATCCCAAACAATGCGAAAGGAAAAAATATGCTGAGCAACAGCCTATTTGTAAAGGCAGCAAGACAGCAGAGAGGTGACTGTGGCAGCTATATACTTCCCCAGGAAAGGCATAAATTGGGCCACAAGTGAAAAAATGCTTCAGTCTCATCCATGCCCAGATTCAATCTCACTACTAAACTGCAAATAATCTGGCACAATTAGTCAGCTTGCCTCAGCTGACGCCATCCCTGAGAATGCAGAAATGCTGCAGGTCAGGAGTGAGATGGGATGGCCAAATCCGGCAGGGAGAGCTCCTGCAGCCTCTCTCTGCCAGATGCTGGTTCTGAAAGCCTCTGCTGGGAGATCTGCACTTTCCTGAACATTAAATCCACCCTTGACAGGAACTGAAATTCTTTGATTTGTATGAATATATTTCAAAATGTCCCATGATTACAGCTTTGCAATATTCTGGAAGCAGATGGCAGGCACAGCTGACAGTGACAGTAGTTAAAAGTGCAAATAGGAGGTGGCAGAGACGAGGGGGGAGATAAGGAGTTGGATTAGGAAAGCAGTGTAAGAAAACGAGCTCTTATTTTGAAGATGCAACCAAATGATGAAAGCAGGTAGGGAAGGATTCAATTCAATTGCCACTGGGAGAAAAACATGCAGCTCTGCTTCTTGAGCCTGGAAAGCATGTGCTTAAATATCTTCCTAAACAGGCAAGAGAGGGAGAGAGACAGAGAGAGAGAGAGAATAAAGGAGATTAAGACATTCAACTCCACTTGACCCTTAGAAGTGCCACTCTGCTCTCCTAGGAAATAAACAGCAGTAGGCATCTCAGAAATGAACACTCAGCTCCTGGATAAACACTTAAAATAAATCCCAGCTCCCCAGGACACCTCTGTATTTCTGGGTCAGATGATAAAAAGTTTGCTAGTCTGAGATAAAGCTTGTATTTTTCCAAATCATATCAGGTAACAAAGTAGCTGGCATTTATTGCCTGATCCTAGCAATGCTGTAGATGTCATTACACCTCCATTGCAATCCTTCAGGTGATGGCTACTTCATTAAGATGCAAGAGGGAATATGAAACTATCCAGTGCTAAACAAAGTTCTTACAGTGTCTCTTCAGCATACTTCCGTTCTCACTTCAGGCAGCAAGGAAGATTATTTTCTTCCATCTATCAAATCCCAGTACCATCTAAAGAGTTAAGCAATAGAGAGGATATCTCAAGGAAAACGCTCCTGTGCATCTTGCCCCCTCCCCCACACTTTTTTTTAACATAGCATACATCAAAGTAAAAACCGACATGCAGTGCCCTGAAGCTTTCTGCAGCATGCTTTTAGGTTTTGGAAATTTCTCTACCTTATGATGATTACATGAGAGAGGATGAAATGCTTGCTTTGAGGTTCATTTTAGACGGAGATGTAATAAATGTTGCGGCTTCCCACTGCAATGGAACTAATACTTTTGTGGATAGGCAGGGGGGAGTATGTGGTTTAGTTTGTATTTCAGTACTTGGATCTGGGTGGAGATGCCATATGGGCAGTATTTGGAAGAGAGAGAGGGGGGAGAAAAAGAGGGATTGGTGGTTTAGACAGTGAAGTACTTGTTTTTGCTCTATATGCAGTCCACTCTGCAGTGGAAAATGAGTTTCTTGGTCTCAGTCCTTACCGAACTTCAGCTGTCCATACATACACACACAAATCAAGCCCCAGCCCTGCAATAAATAATTCATCATAGTTTACAGCTTCTCCGCAGGTAAGTCCTAAGAGTGAGACAGCATGAAGTCTGAATTATGTCTGCCCTGAAACAGAAAGTTTGTTCTTCCTGGGGCACAAGACAAGATAGAGATCATTTAAACTACACAATACTGTCCAGGATTACTTTTTTGCTGAGGCTAATAAATTCACCTTATTTCCAGCTAAGTAGAAAAAAGCTTTGTGTTGCTCTGATGCTCCTTTCATGAAGTTTATATAACATTGTAAGAATATCCAAGCCTGAAAAGAAGATGGACATCTGGGCAAAACATTTGACTTCAACATGTTTCCATGCTGATCCCTGAGCAAAAGACAGTGCTTAAGTTTACCTGTCAACAACAGGAATTTAGTCATACTATTTGAGGATCTTTGCAGTAGGTAAGTGGCACTTGTACTGTGTAGACTGGCTGGTCTGCAAGCCCAGAACCCTGTGAACACGCCATATAGCTAGGCTCACGGCCACTGCAACCTGTGCTCTGATGCTGTGGGCATCCTGTCTTGGTGTTTTGCCTGTCTCTGTGCAGGATTTGGGTTCTGCTGGTCTCATTTCATTTGTTACTGTTTATTTGTCACGTTTTATTTATCACGGTCCCGCACCATATCCTTATCTCTAAACTGCAGAAACATGGATTTGATGGGTGGACTGTTCACTGGATAACGAACTGGCTGTATGGTGGCAGCCAAAGGGTTGTAGTCAATGGCTCTACGTCCAGGTGGAGGCCGGTCACGAGCCGTGTCCCCCAGGGGTCCGTCTTGGGACCGGTGCTCTTCAACATCTTTATTGACGACTCAGACTGTGGGATCGAGTGCACCCTCAGCAAGTTTGCTGATGACAGCAAGCTGAGTGGTGCAGTTGATACCCCTGAAGGAAGGGATGCCATCCAGAGGGACCTGGACAGGCTGGAAAAGTGGGCCCACGAGAACCTGGTGAGGTTCAACAAGGCCAAGTGCAAGGTGTTGCACTTGGGTCGGGGCAATCCCAGGTGTGTGTACAGACTGGGAGAAGAACTCCTTGAGAGCAGCCCTGCGGAGAAGGACTTGGGAGTTCTGATCAACGAAAAGCTGGCCATGAGCCGGCAGTGCGCTCTTGCAGCCAGGAAGGCCAATGGCAACCTGGGGTGCATCAAGAGAGGGGTGGCCAGCAGGGAGAGGGAGGTGATCGTCCCCCTCTACTCTGCCCTTGTAAGGCCTCACCTGGAGTACTGTGTCCAGGCCTGGGGCCCCCAGTACAGAGGGGATGTGGAGCTGTTGGAGCGGGTCCAGAGGAGGGCCACCAAAATGATCAGAGGGCTGGAGCACCTCTCCTGTGAGGAAAGGTTGAGGGAGTTGGGACTGTTGAGCTTGGAAAAGAGAAGGCTCCGGGGAGACCTCATTGCGGCCTTCCGACACTTGAAAGGAGCTTACAGGCAGGAGGGGGACCGACTTTTTGCACAGGTGGATAATGGTAGGACAAGGGGGAATGGGCTAAAAGTGAAAGAGGGGAGGTTTAGGTTGGACATGAGGAAGAAATTCTTCCCTGAGAGTGGTGAGGCGCTGGCACAGGCTGCCCAGAGAAGTTGTGGATGCCCCATCCCTGGCTGTGTTCAAGGCCAGGCTGGATGGGTTCCTGGGCAGTTTGATCCTAGTGGTTGGCAGCCCTGTCCACGGCAGGGAGGTTGGAACTAGATGATCTCTGAGGTCCCTTCCAACCCAAGCTATTCTATGATTCTATGATGCTATGATGCTATGATTCTATGATTCTATGATCCCATCCTCCCCTTCTGATGATAGAATCAATGGCTAACATATGTAGCAGAGTATTAATGTTTTCAGGAACTGAAAAAGAAAGCCTGCACAATTTACAAAGAAAGCTCAAGTGAAAACAAAGGAATACCCTTTCATTCTTAGTCATTCTTAATCATAATTAAGGTCCCTTCCAACCCAAGCCATTCTATGATTCTATGGTTTTTACAGCTCAGTCCTTTAACCACTGGCAAATCAATCCCTTCCCAACAGCTCTGTGTATCCAGCATTTAAACTTGCATTCTGGTAGTAAAGGTTAGGGATCTTTCCCTTTAGCTGATCCTACAAATAAGTAACAGTATCATTGGGAGGCAAGATCACACAAAAACTTGAACCAAACCCAAACTCAGGCCTTTCACATAGCATTACATACTTCCACTGGAACTGACAGCTTTAGCCAGTGAAAAGCCTCTCCATTTTACCCACAATTCTTCATCTTCTCTAGTGTACTCAGTCATCACACCTGGGGAGTGGAGGGAAGAAAGAGATAAAAACCACATGAGAATCGATCTATATATATGATTTTAGCAGCTAAAAGGCTTGGCAATTTTGAGAAAGATTCACTTGTGCATCTTGTATAAGGTTGGAAAAACCTTGTCAAGTCCCAGACTGTTAGATCCACAGCGTTATCTTCATGTGAACTGTCCCCTTTATCAGTTCTCCTGGAGACTGACAAATCAGCAATCTCATGCACGCTGATTATGCCAAGGCTTTTTTTTTTTTTTTTTTTTTTTTCCACACAAAAAAAACACAAAGGCCAAGGCTGCTTCTGAAACAGGCCCCATCAGACTGTAGTTCAGTTCAGTTTGTCTTGGAAATGAAAGATTGTGAAGTAGTCAGCAGTGTCAGCAGTTACCTGGAAATAGTGGACTGTAAATGCCAGTAATCTGTTAGATGTTTTACACACAGCTTAGTTGTCCATGGAGAAGATACATGATGTTTAGCTGAGGAAGGTCATCTTAGATGCCCTCACAACAGTAAATTGTCCTTACAGAAGTCACCTTCAGCCCATACACATTTCATGTTTCAACCTCCTTGTTTCAGTTAGAACCATGATTTTTAGAACCATAGAATATCCCGAGTTGGAAGGGACCCACACGGATCATAGAATCACAGAATGGCTTGGGTTGGAAGGGGCCTCAGAGATCATCTAGTTCCAACCCCCCTGCCATGGACAGGGCTGCCAGCCACTAGCTCACTAGATCAAACTGCCCAGGAACCCATCCAGCCTGGCCTTGAACACAGCCAGGGCTGGGGCATCCACAACTTCTCTGGGCAGCCTGTGCCAGCGCCTCCCCTGTGAGGAAGCTGCAGGCTGCCATGAGGCCTCCCCTCAGCCTCCTCTGTTCTGGGCTGAATAAACTGAGGGACCTCTGCCGCTCCTTGCACATCCTGCCCTCGAGACCCTTCACCATCTTTGTACCCTGCTCTGGACACTCTCTAACAGCTTTATGTCCTTCTTATCCCATGGCACCCAACCCTGCACCCAGTGCTCGAGGTAAGGCTGCATCAGTGCAGAGTAGAGCAGGACAATCTCTTCCCTCAACCTGTTAGCACAGGTAGCTCGGATAGGTGAGGGTACTCAGAATACTCATCCTCCATTTTGTCATTTCAATATGCCTCTGGTGTTGCACAGAAAGCTCTGCTTCTCAGTGATATTTATGGGTATTCTCAGCTGTCTGCAGTTACTGTGTAGCTCTGATTAATACTTCCTCCTCTCTGACACAGAAGGAGCTGCATTCTAATACTGTATTATTTTCCATCAGATTCCATACTTCTGCATTAAAAAAAAAAAAAGTGTAAATCACGTAGTATTGTAGGAGGTCCGTAAACTGTGAGACCATGAATATGTCATCACTGTACATTTTATTTTCCTGTCTACTCTGAATCTCCCAAATGTTGTTAGTTTATTTATCGCTGTATTGTTCGCATGGGATACTTTATTCTTAACAGGTAGTCTGGCCCAGACCTCAAGCTCCATTTTCATGGTTTAGATTGTATTTGAATTGGTTATTTTAGTTTCCTGCTTTGGACATAAGCTCATGTCCCTCTGTCTGACCCTGTGGTAAACTTAGAGCATTGCAATGAATATCGCTAATTGTATTGCTTCCCACATCCAGGGAAATCATTATGCTTGGTTACGCTCTTTCCATGTATATTATTTTTACGACTTCACAGAAGGCCTTGACAAGGAAAATCACATTGCACAATTTATTTCAGCCCAACCATATATGAATGAATTGTATGAATCAGCTTGTCTTGTAAAAAGTTGCAGTTCTTAACGCCTGGGTGTTTATTTTCTTTTGTAATGAAACTTGGACCAATTAATGGTCAGAGAGTCTAAGTCTCTCATTAATGGGAAGTTACAGCCAAATTCTAAGTTGGCCTTCTCCACTTGTACCACAGAGCTCAATCAACACAAACACAACTCTTGTTTCAAACTGCAAAAATACCTGCAATTATATCTGTGCATTTCAATAATGAGACAATGTTACTTTTCCAGGACTTTAAATTTCTGGCTGTAAGTTCTTCATATACTGAAGGAAATAATCCAGATCAATTTCAACAGCTCCGTGATACATCCATGACGAAAATGCTGCTTTCAATAGTATATTAAGACAAAATGTACTTAAAGGTAGTATCTCAGTTTCTTTAAAAGGAGTTGCTACATACTTATTATGATTTATCTTAGAAGGAAAGAGTGTTCTTTGTCCATTTCCAGCATGAATGCGCATTCTCTCAGCACATGATGAGAGCTGTATGAGTGTGTTTGGCCTGTGTATTGATGCAACATCAGTTTAGTGTTCTGTTTGTGGAAATCCTTCACCAAGTCCCTGCCTCCTGCACTGATTTGAAAAACAAAACAAAACAACAACAACAAAAAAATAATAAATGTCTTTTTTATAGTTCTGTAGCAACTGTTGATGGAGGAGAGAATGATGGAAACAATTCAATCAGACAGAAGGTTGTTCTACTAGGTTGCTCTCCAAGAAGTGTACAGAGCCAATGACAAACCATTCTGAGTGATTCAGCAGAGCCCATTTCTTGTGACAGCCAAGACAGCTCATATCTAACATTCGAAAAGTCAGGCCAGATGAAAGGATCAATGAATAATGCCATGGACACAATGGTAGAGAAAAAATGTGAGAAAATGCCAGAGCTAATCCAGGTGGTAGAAAATAATGCTGGAGCAGAAACAGAAATAAAATGCACAAGGCAAAAAAGATTCATCCTACCATAAATATTTGTGTTAAATGAGTTGTTATTGGTAATGGCAGTACTACTTAGACTGTTAGCTTCAGACAATTGGAACGTCCATTTGCTATCTCCACTGTAGTCTTTATTTTGGGAACAACCAATCAAACAACAAACAATGTACTACTACAACTATTGGTAATAATATTCAGCATTGTGGATACAAGGGATTCCCCTCCCTGGAAGTGTTCAAGGCCAGGCTGGATGGGGCTAGAGCAACCTCCTCTAGTGGGAGGTGACCCTGCCAATGGCAGGGGGGTCGGAACTACATGATCTTTAAGGTCCCTTCCAACCCAAACCATCCTATGATTCTATGATTCTATACGATGAAGTTAACACAGTACTTTCTGTACGAACTGCTGTAATACTCAAAGCAATGGTACAATACATTCTCAAGCATGTGTACCGATAGAAAATCTAGCATTGCAGAGTTCATCTATCAGAGTATGTCACCTTGTGGGTGGTGAAAATATGAAGGTAATTGTGACAAAGGGACTTGTCACACTGTCAGAACCATGTCTGATCCCGCATGCTACGTTTTGAGATGCAAGAGGTACAAGGTAATGACAAGTCACCCTGTGTAATGGGTAATAACAGAAAGGAGATCATCAGAAAAGATTAATATTGTCACCATAAAAAAAAAAAAAAAAAAAGTGTCTTATTATTTGTAGTGTGTCTTCAAATTCTATCTTGACATTTTGTGCTGCATGATGCTACGATGACTAAGGAGGATGAAATCACAAGGCAACAGCCAGGTAATGTCCAGATCCAGAGGATGGGAGGACATTGTGCAGATGGAGACAACGGGGGAGCGTATGCCCATGAGGCAGCCCCCCATGCTTGGCCCAGCCCAGAAGAAGAAGGCTGACAGCTGACATGGGCAGGTTGGCTCCCAACACCCACTCTCTTTCCAGGAACAATGCTGTTCATGAGCCTGGGAAAATCCAGACTCCAAGACACTTCACATTGTTGTCCGAAAGATTAAAGTTTTTTTGCAGCCTTATGTGCACCAGTCTGCAATGTGCACATGTTCAGTCCTTCCAGGTCATACAAAAGAAACAGCTCGCCCTGGATAAAGCATGGTGCAAGCTCACAGTTTTTTGTTTGACTATTGTAGGGGTTAGTCTAAACCAGCACCTTAGCACTAATTGTAAATAAAATACAATTACTGAACATGTCTGGGCAAAAAACTTACATGAAGTCTATGCTTAATTCACAGCGTGTTTGTGTCTTAAGCTAAAGTGCATGATGTTACTCTTTCCAGTGCCAGCTTCAGTACCTGAAGCCAGTTACTCTTTAGTTACACCTCAAGCAATGATGACAACAGGTGTATTTCATCTTGTTCTTGCAGGAATTCTAATCTTGGATGCGGAAGGAAGTACCTCCTTCAAGTGCTGTAATGTTCACAAGTACATAACATTGCTTGGAAGCCATGAAGTAGTCTGACAGAAATTGACTCCCCAGTCAGGGGACTCAAATTCCTCATATGGATTCCCTTATACCTTTATCAGTCTTGCCAACTGGCTAGCCCTGTTAATTTGTATGGCGATTTACCATATCTCTTTCATGTCCAATGCTTAACAAAAATCAATCAATCAATCTCCTGAAAGACATATTCTCTTTTGACATGGCATTTATAATCACTGCAAGGAGCAAAATAACATTTTTAAGATGACAACCTTAAAGCTATTGCCTTCTCAGCTTCTATTGCACCATCAGCCTTCTTCATGGATGTTAGAATTAAAGATAGTGACCTCAGCTCAAACAAGCACATGCTTTAATTCTCACTGACTGCTGGGAGATTTAAGAACATACTAACAGTTAAGCACATGCTCCTGTCTTTTCACGGAGCCAGACACATCATTTTTGTAAGTAGGTATGTCTTCATTAGAAAAAAAACAGATGTGCTTTAAACGGGGAGGATTTCATAGAGTCATAGAATCATAGAATGGTTTGAGCTGGAAGAGACCTTACAGATCATGCAGTTCCAAACCCCCTGCCATGGACAGCGACACCTCCCACTAGATCAGGTTGCTCACAGCCCCATCCAGCCTGGCCTTGAACACTTCCAGGGAGGGGGCATCCACAGCCTCTCTGGGCAGCCTGTGCCAGTGTCTCACCACCTCACAGGAAAGAATTTCTTCCTAATATCTAGCCTAAATCACCCCTCTTTCAGTTTATGGCCATCACCCCTTGTCCTATCCCTACATGCCCTTCTAAAGAGTCGCTCCCCAGCTCTCCTGTAGGCCCCCTTCAGGTACTGGAAGCCCGCTATCAGGTGCCTCTGTAGCCTTCTCTTCTCCAGGCTGAATAACCCCAACTCTCTCAGCCTGCCTTCATAGCAGAGGTGCTCCACCTCTCTGATCATCCTCATGGGCCTCCTCTGGACCTCCTCCAACAGATTGATGTCCTTCCTGTGTTGGTAGCCCCAGAACTGGACACAGCACTCCAGGGGGGGTCTCACGAGAGCAGAGCAGAGGGACAGAATCACCTCCCTTGCCCTGCTGGTCACTCTTCGTTTGATGCAGTGCAGGATGTGGTTGGCTTTCTGGGCTGCAAGGGCACATTTTCAGCTCATGTCGAGTTTTTCGTCAACCGACACTCCCAAATCCTCAGAGCTGCTCTCCAGCCGTTCTCTGCCCAGCCTGTATTTGTACTTGGGATTGCCCTGACCCAGGTGCAGGACCTTACACTTGGCCTTGTTGAACTCCATGAGGCTGGCACAGGCCCACCGCTCAAGCCTGTCCAGATCCCTCTGGATGGCAACCCTTCCCTCTAGCATGTGAACAGCACCACACAGCTTGATGTCACCCGCAAACTTGCTGAGGGTGCCCTCGATCCCACTGTCCATGTCGCCAACAAAGATGTTAAACAGCACTGGTCCCAGTACCGATCCCTGAGGGACGCCACTCATCATCGGTCTCCATTTGGTGCAACCATCCATCCAGTTCCTTAACCAGCAAGTGGTCTGTCCATCAAACCCGTGCTCAATGATAAAAGGCCACCAAGCTTGTCAGGCACAATTTGCCCTAGGTGAAGCCATGCTGGTTGCCACCAATCACCTCATTTCATTTTCCATGTGCCTTAGTAGATCCTTCAGGAGGATCTGCTCCATGATCTTGCCAGGCACAGAGATGAGACTGACTGGCCTGTAGTTTGCCGGATCTTCCCTTTTTAAAAATGGGTGTGATGTTTCCCCTTTTCCAGTCACTGGGAACTTCACCAGAAGTGCTCTAGTGAAGGTGCTCTTCCAAGTTTTAATACCTGCACTGATTTCTAACTCAAGCTGTTTTATCAAGACAGACTAATAAAAACATCATATGTCACATCTGAGCTGGGAGGGGCAGAAAGAATAAGCAAATGATCAGGAAGATGTGATTTTATAGACTTGCAGGCCTCTGTGACAGGGAAATCTATCAAGAGGGTGCTGGGCATGGAACAGGCTCCCCAAGGCAGTGTTCATGGCCCCAAGCTGCCAGAGTTCAAGGAGCACTTGGACACTGCTCTCAGCTACAGGGTGTGGGTTTTGGGTGGTCCTGTGTGCAGTCAGGAGCTGGACTCGATGATCCTTGTGGGTCCCTTCCAACTCAGGTTATTCTGTGATTCTGTGATTCTATGAAACGAGAATGTAGTTGAAAACTCTGCTAGCATTTCCGTCTCTTATGAACTGGAGCAGACTGAACACAAGCTCCTCGGCCAAACTCAGCTGATCCAGGAAGGCACTGAAGGAGATGAATATTTCACGTAAGAGAGCATGGCTTCTTGTGCCCTATGAAGGCAGGCAGAGCTGGAAAAAGAGAAAGCCCTGACAGTGTGCAACCACTGCTCAGCGACAGTCTCAGCACTGCTGTGTTATCAACCCTGTTTAAGTTACAAATTCATACCACAGTACCATCTGGAAGAAAGCTGACTCCATCCCAGTCAGACCCAGTACAGACTGCTTTCCTCAGTATCTGTGCTTCCCATATTTAATCCTTAACAAGTATGAGGCTTCACCCTGAAATCAGATTATGCAGAGCGTAGATGCACTGACTCCAAGGAAGGCATACTAGAGCAGCTTCTTACTGCAGGATTAGATCCATGAGGTGTCAACATCACATAAATGACATTTCCTTAAACAGTTTTTTTTGTGGGCATGGCACTTCCCTCCAAAAATGATTCTTCCCCTAAAACAAAGCAATTATTTTGAGTATTTGATGATCTAAATGATGGCTATTACTGTTTTTCTAACTTTCCAACTTTCTCTTAGAAAGAAATGCAGCCATTTCATGAGACATTAAAACCACGCATGGGTAGTAAACTTTTTTTTTTTTTTTTTTTCTGTTTGAGGTGGGAAAGCACATGAGATTTGAAACAAACAAGCAAAGAGCTGTTAGCAGTCCTCATCCTTCTTGATAGATGTCCTGTCAAGGTGGATAGAGTTTAAAGGATGTTCTGTCAGTCCACACCATCAAAGATAAGGAAGAGAAGCTAAGGACCAGAGGGGTTCAGCAGTACTGCCTCCCTTCACAGTGATCTCCAGGCAGTGTGGGTAATCTCTATGCCTGTTCAACGTTCCCCGCTTGCATAGACTTTATATCATAAAAAGCACACACATCACATTTCAGTTCCACTATTTCATCGGTTTTAAACACACACCTGAAGTGCTGCTGTGATAATGGATACTTACATGAATTATGTTCATGTAATGCTGTTGTGGGTTAATCCCAGCAGGCAGCTAAACAACACAGAGCTGCTTACTCAATCTTATCTCCAATCCCTAGCAGGACAGGTGAAAAGAAAAGGAAGAATAAAAGTGAGAAAAGTAATGAACTGAGATAAAATAGCTTAATAGGTGAAGAAGAAGTAGAATAAAGAAATAAAAGAAGTCTTGCAAAGACAATTGCTCACTGCCTCCCATGGGCAGACCTGTGTCCCACCAGTTCCCAAGCAAAAGATGGGAACCTGCCAAAGCTCCCTCCCTTCAATTCTATTGCTGAGCATGACTTTGCATAGGATAGAGACATATATTAGTCTGGGTCATCTGCCTGGCTGTACCCCCTCCAAGGCTCATGTGCACCCAAAATCTATTCACTCAGGGAGGAGAGTGAGAAACAGAGAAGGCTTTGGCGCTGTTTAAATATCGTTCAGCAGAGCTAAAACATTGGTTTGTTATCTCCATTGTTTTGGTCACAAATCTAAACCACAGCACTACAACAGCTGCTATAAAGAAAATTAACTCCACTTTAACACAATTTAAAGTACAAAAAGTAACAAATTTAAAGTACAAACACTTTAAATCAATAGCTGCTCACTAGCATATAATCCTAACTCTGTTTTATCTGGCAAATGTACGAATCCTTTAAATGTGCCCTCTAACAGTCCCACACTTTCCATGGTTATCATACGTTTCATTTTCAAAACAAAGATAAACGCCTCCCTCTCTATGTAGTAACTATAAGACAAATTGCTTTTGCAATAAACAAATGCAAGTTCCTTGAAATTAATTTTTCTAATATGTCCTGGTCTTGCTTTCCTGGATAGGATATTCAGTTTCTAATGGAAGCTTAAAAAAAAAAAAAAAAAAAAGATTTATGCGTGTTTGCAGACGTTTCCAACTTTTACATCTTAATAAAACAGTAAATTAGATAGATTTCCTGTCCTGTCTTTGGCTCACTTATCATAGATTTGACAAATAGGTTTAATGTGTCCAGTTAAGTTCTACACACTAGCTTCTCTCTGAACAATTTGCACTTGGTAAGAATGATTTCACTGACACTGAAGTAATAAATTCAACAGAGGTGGCAGAGGGATAAACCCCTTTGAAGTCACTAGAGTTGCAGTTGCCCACATTGCGCTTAGTGTAACCCCTCATACTTACTCGAACTAGCAGAGCATCAGTAGCTCTGGGCAACTCAAGGGCTCAGGGGCTTGGGTAGCTCTCAGTCTGTTTATAAAGTGGCAGTTGCCATGGTTTCTGAGCACCACTGGAAAGACAGCTTGTTGCTGCAGGCCTACAAACAGCATCCAGCCAAGCTGAGCTCTTAAAAGTCCTACCATGCCAGGCCTGTTCAACAGCATGCATGCACTGGCCTGGAAATAAAACAAGTTAATTTGAAGTTGTTTTTCTCCAGAAGCTGTGATTTTGAACTTTCTGAAACTGCCAAAAGCCAGGAAGCCCAGTTTCTTCTTAGCTAGTCAAGTGTGATTGCAAAAAGAAAAAAAAAAAAAAAAAGGTGCTTAAGAATGAAAA
>VXAV01012032.1:77497-100932 GCA_013399715.1 Alectura lathami
GCTTAAGAATGAAAATACTGACAGCCAATCTCTTTTGGTATGATTCAGCGACAGCATTATGCACTCAGATGTATAAGCACAGCCACAACATTATGACCCTCTGGAGTTGGAGGCATAGCATCACTTACCAAAGACCCTCTGAATAGACTCAGGCATGACCTGGGCTGCACAGTGCTTGGACCTGCCAACACAGCTGCAGCCTGGGTATGGACAGGTACTGAGATATGTGTTCTTGCAGCAAAGCAGGCCCACCCATGTGATATCTTGGGTTGCAGGCATGTTGGCAATGCATTAAGAAAAGCACTGCCAACAGGCCAAGGGACATGATCCTTTCTCTTTGCTCAGCACTGGTGAGGCACATCTGGATCCTGAGTCTGGGTCTAAGCCACCTAGAACATTGATGATCTTAATCCAGCTGGGAAGCATTATAGCAATTCACTTCAAAGAACTATTCCCAAGTCATCACGGGAAAACAGCAACAGCCTTACTTTATCAGCGACTTGGGCATCCTGGAGACAGTTCAGCAATGGGCTGCAAAGATGAAGAAGGTGCTGGAGCATCTCTTATACAAGGAGAGACTGAGACAGCTGGGCTGCCTAGCCTGGAGAAGAGAGGGCCCAAGGCGATCTTATAAAAGGGAGAGAATAAGGAAGATGGACTCAGACTCTTAGTAGTATCTAGTGAAGGCTAAAAGGAACTGGGCACAAACTGAAATACAAGACATTCCACTGAAACACGTTTTTGTTTCTTTCTTTTTTTTTTTTTTTTTTTTTTTTTACTCTGAGGCTGTTCAAACACTGGAACAGGGTGTCCAGAGGTGGTGTGCTATCTCCATCCTTGGAGACATTCAAACCCAGACACATAGAGCCCTGAGCAACCTGCTGTAGCTGACCCTGCTAGAAGTGCCCACCAACCTCTGTGCCTCCTCCTGTGATTCTCGCGGATTACATGACTGCATTTAGTTTATTGGTGCCTAAATTCTGCCATGTTAAGCGACTTAGCTATTCTGTCCTTACTGTCAAAGTGCAGCACTGTGCTTATTTTTCTGAAATTAAAGGGAAAGGGGAAAAAACAAAGCAAAACAAAAAAACCCTAGTTAACATCACATTTATCCCAATCTGTGAGTAAAATTTTACTGCTGAACAAAATTTACACTACCGCTGAACATTTGCAAAAGTTAATAACATATTTATTGAGCATACAAAACAAGGTATAGCATACAGAGTTATAATTAATCAGAATCACAGAAACACTGTAAATTGGATGTACTTTTTAGAAGGAAAGTTCACAAAGGAAAAATATTGAACAGTACATGAAGTAAATATTCACTTCTCAACATTGCAAGAACAACAACCTCTTGAAAATCTGAGGGCTTTGGAAAATTTTTCTCAGGAGTGATGAAGAGGTTCTACACAAGAATAAATGGCTGAGTCTCAACTAAATTTAGCTAACGTGTTTTAATTAACTCAACCTAAAGACCATATTTTCCCTATTCAAATCAAATTTATCCCATTTTCTTTCATTTTCACAGAGTACAGGCTGATCTTTAGAGAAAGCATAACACATCCACCACCTGAATCACTTCGCCTTTCAAAATACTTAGCCATTTTGTGTAACATCTCTGAGATCAGCATTTACAAGGTTTGTTTCTCTCTGCTGAGGAGGAACTTCAGCAAGACGCATGCCCAATTTATGGCACTTGAAGATTTGCCAGTATTTTACCTTACAGCTTGTTTATACATGCATCTTCTTTCATGCATCAGCCAGGCTGCCATAAACATTGGAAATAAGACAAAAGTCTGCTTGTTTTCATCTACACAGTTTGCCAGCTCAATTTAAATCACTCTGCATGAGGGAAACCTTAAGCAATCACTGAAAACGGGAACATCTCAGCCCTGGTCAGCTTTGAAGCTTCTCAAGAAACTGTGTTTCGAAGCCCACACATCTCTCTGGTGGCTGAAAAAGGTGAAACGAGCCATTTGAAAGATCTATCAGTATCCACAAATGGATCACTTGTGAAAATACTTTAAATAATGTAAGTGGAGCTATAGAAATCCTGGTTAGCCAAGCAGCTGCAAGTAGCTTGAGGGTTATTACCACAGGGAAGTGGTAGCAAAGGTACTCCATGTTTAAAAATAGTTTTTGTCTCCTTAGGTTGATTCTCTGGAAAGGAGAAATTTGCTTTAACTGCATTGTTTTGAATTGCTTATGGAAGAATCCATCAACTACAATGTGCCCTGCTGCTGAACTTGGTCAAAAAAACGTTAATAATTTCAGTACGTTTCTGCTTTTTAAGGAACAGGACCCCCTTTTTTCCACCTCTTTCTTTTTCAGAATCAGAGGCCAGTATGGCTGAATTTCAGGATCCTCCACAGCTAACACTAGAGCCAAATCCAGTGCTAGCCAGTCAGCTGTGATACAACTTCTGTGCACAAAGTCAGTATAAGAGCAAAGTTTGGTCTCAGTCCATTTACTCTGGTGAGCAGTTATTACAGCCAAGGAAATTTTCCTTGTGAGAAAGATGCTAAGATCAGGCTTTGTATTTCTGTGACTGATAGCATGCACTTTCAAAAACACTGACCTGGGTTACCAATATCAAGAACCTGGCTTTCCTTACTTATTTAGAGTATTCTCTACTATTGAACATATGGTCATTCATTTAAAAACTTTCCTACAAAAGAGAATTGACTCCGCTAGATTCTCATTACAACACTGATTCCTCTCTTTAAGTTTCAGATGCTTTTCACGATTTGACCTACACAGTTCTGCCACATTGGGAACGTATTTTATAAACACCACTACATCTCAGTGTTGTACTTAAGCAAGTGTTGACACTGCAGCACTCAGACACTTATTGCCAGCATCAGACACTTACTGTCAGCTGTTGTGAACCTGAAATCTTAAACTAAACCTCAGTTCTATGAGTTTTTCTAATGAGAATGAAAACCTGTCAAAGAAAGAGCTCTTTATTTCCTTCTTCCTGGAGTCCAGAACTTAGCTGATACTCTTACAGCAAGACGCAGTGACCAAGGAAATACGGGTATCAATGTATTTATGGAAAAAATTCACAGTCATAAACCAGGAGGCAGCGTCTGGATGTTTCAAGAAGAGAGAAACGGAAGACTGATTCCCAATTCAGTATGTATCCTGCTGTTATTTAATTAAAAATAACACTGGTCTGGGCTCAGTAGCACATCGTTAGAGTACTTGGACGCAGAAGTGCTCATTTTCTAACACATCCTGTCAAAGGTAAGAATTGCTAGTTCTTTTGGATTCTCTTTCATACTCATTTCAATACCCATGATTGCCAGCCAATTCTTGCCTGCCAAACTATGCAAGGCCCATGAACCTGACACAAAAGATGCTAACTCATAGAGGAGTTGGAAACTGTGGGAGTGGTAGTCTCAGTACCACTAAATGTTTTTGTTGTCTTTTTTCAGAGATCTCTGTTTAGCATTTGCACTCAGATGGTGCTGAATGTCATTAATACATGACATCTCATGCAAACCAATAATTTTTATACCAGGTGATGTTTCCAATAAAGTTTTTTTCAAAAAAAGTGCACAGCTATAAATCCTTTCTTTTCCTGTGCAACAGCAGGTATATCGGAGAGACCTAAATGGCATAGTGTATCAAAAACTGTTGTTTTAGGCACATTCAGTTCTCTCCTTCATTTGCAGTGGTTAGGAAAATGTTTTGGGAAATAAAGGAATAACCATGGTCAGGGAAGAACAGCATACAGACATAATAAATTCTGTTACGCATGTTGTATTTGGAGAAGCAGCTATATCTGGAAGTTGAAAAATATTTTCTTTTTTTCTAAAAACATCCTCAAGATTTGAGAAACACACAGCACAACACCTTATAATCTTATAATTCCTTTTAGAAGAATACAAATCCATCCCTTGAAGGAAATGGAATAACAGTTCCTCGACAAAATATGAACCTCTTATGGTCAAACCACTTACACCAGCTGGGTAGCACTATAATCATTTAAATTAAAAAACTCTTTCCAAGTCATTGTGGCAGAACAACAGTAGCCTTATTTTATCAGAACGCTACTTGACACCACTTCAACAATACACAGGGTATAATGGACTACCAAAACTCCACAGCAGACTGAAGGGATAACTTCTGCCTGCAATCAAACTTGTCCCAAGGTGAAGAACTCAGAAATATAAAAGGTCTCATAGCTCAGCTATGAATATTTAATATCTACATGCAGTTACATTTAATATATAAATCCTGGTTCAAAAAGCTGTATGAGCACAGCTATGTATCAGAAGCATCTTTGACTTTCTGTGGTAACCAGCTTGTGCATCAAACATGTCTAGCCTGTTTTTCTGATTTCAAATCAAGGTGAAGATTAAAATGGACAGGTTTCATTACTTCCTTTAAATTCCAACTATTTCCACTAATTCCAGCATATTACCTGAGAATATCTGAATTACAGGAAATTAGAAGGATACCTGAATGACTGGATTAAAGAACCAAGAATCAATTGATCGAATAATTGTATCATGTCAGAAATAACAAATTACATATAGAATTGATTACCATATGACGTTCATAATGTGAAACATCGAGACTGGCATCAGCTCCTATTTCGTGTTACGTAAGTGCAGCTCCTAAGACTGCAGCATCTGTGTACCTTAAAAGAAGACTGTGCTTTGATTTAAGCTGTATAAAGCCTACTTATTACACCAACCAGACTTATAAAAAAAATGAGAGACAACAGGCTCTCCTGTAATTCTGTCAAGAAATCATGGGAATTTTCCCAAGAAATTTCCTTTGCATTGTCTGACTGTTTTTTAAGCTAGCACAAAGATGTTGCCTGGTGAGATCATGACTTTCCTGTCAGGATCTGTCACTATGTTCCGAAGTGTGCATCCACCTTAAGCACGTCTATGAACCTGAAAGATGAGTCTGAAGCATCAATTTCTACATTCTTTTCTGCAGGGAAATTTTAAGAGAAGATTCTACAAGCAGATGAATGAAAGGTGAACGTTACAAACACACAGACTACTCTTTTGGAGAACATCAGGTACTGCCTGCAGAGAAATATTTGTTTGGAGGGTACTAAATAGGTCAAATACAAATACACAGTAAAATGGTTTTGATTAATTTCTGGTATATATACTTTACATTGACAAGATAACATTCTTCTGCACAGAATACAGAGCATAAATGTTTTTGTTAGGGATTTCAGGGACTCTTCTCTATTACCTATGATGCAAAGATGCTTGTCTGCACACATCCTGCAACACGCAATAAACCAGTCAGCCACAGATTAGAAACACATCAACACCGTAACGATAGTGGTACCACTACCTGTAAGAGCTCCCTACACATCCTCATCACTCCCTGCTGCAATTTGTATATCACAGAAATCTTTCCAAAACAGCAACATATTAGAAGGTTGTTAATAAGAGACTGAAGTACATTTCTTTGAGCACTTGCCCAAAACGAGACTATCTGTGACTCAGGGCCCTATGTCATAACTACATATTTTCTTAAGCATTCCTTTGTATCAACAAGTGCTGTTAATTTATTGGTGAAAGTGCAGAGTCAGCTTTGAAAGGTGTTTACTTTTATCAGGAGTCAGGTGAAGAGGAATCTGGTTTAGGCTAACAGTGCAGAATGCACTCCACCACCAAGCGGGCAGCTGTGGGGACTGCAAAATAAGAGAGGACCAGCTGCTGAGAGGGAAGCAAGAAGGTGTGTGCATAAGACGATCCCGTGAGGCATCCTCCCAGAAGAATGGAAGATGCTCTTTCAGCAATGAATAGACTTTTTGTTCAAGATATGACAAAGAAGAGCCAATTGAGCTTGAAGTAAGGGAGCCTGTATAATCACATCCTGAGTCTCACCGTATTGCCTAGTGCATGTCTAACAAAGAGAAGCTCACTCTTTCAGGAAGGATCACTGCAGGGAGATCCTTCATCAGTGAACCAGTAGAAAAGCTGTCTGAGTAAGGAAGTTGACTGCCTGCGTGTATGGCATGCTAGAGTTTATACTAACAGCTTAGTGCAAATTTTTGTCCCTAACATCTTACACAAGTTATACCAGGAAAATGTGGAGCACAACAGCTCCAGCTTCTGTAAAGGGAAATGTATTTATGCTTTTCACCAGAAAAACAGCTTTCAATAGTGAAAAGCAAGGCACAATTATTTTTTTTTTTTCCAAAACAATAGCATCAAAGTATATTGTAAACTTACAAGAGCAAGATGTGTCACATTCTCAAATTCCTGCACCTTCAGACCTGAGTTGCCATACCCTATAGATATTTCCTAAATTTATACATAAATATTTGCTGAGTGAGTCGACTTCCATTACATAGAACAACACAACACTATTTGCTCCCTTAAAGACTTTTCTTAATAGGTAGCTATGTCTAGTGAAGCTGCTTCCACTTAGGAGAGGAAAATGACCTCTTCTGGCAGGATTAAAACTAAGGTCTGTATCTTGTATCATATACATGCTGCATATCCAAATGAGGTTTTAAAAAGCTCATTCGGCTGAGCTAAATCTCTCAGCACACACCTCCGTCATTCATTCTCCAACCTGCAACACGTGCCGAGTGTTACGTACTGCAAGTAATCTGACTGACATCAACAGGACTGTCCTGTGTGAGCTGTTGTTCTACGTGGGCTTAAGTCTGAGGCTATACAAAGGCTTCCACCTGCAAATCCAGGTGGCTGGAGCAGTCTATGACAAGAGAATTCAAACTGTAACTGAAATACCTCAAAATGAAAATTTCAATCTTTTAAATGTAAGCTGATGACTTCAGATGACAGTTTTTCTTCTCAGGGCTGGAGGGAGGTTCATGATTTAGCAAGCAGTGCTGGTTTTACTTGTGTCCGAGACTGTCATTAATCAGAAGCTGAATTTTTTCTTGTTTTGTGGGAAGTTATTTTTCAACCTTGACAAAGTTTGTCAGCTTCAAGCCAGAGACAAGCTCCCTTAAATTCTTACTTTCAAAAGAATTAAGGAAGAAATCTCAAAGACTACTGCAGTTTTTAATGCAGTGGTAGAAAAACAGCACAGTACATCTTACTGCTAGATCAGGCCTCCAAGGACCCATACGGCAATAGGAGACAATGCTGCCTTTCCCTGAGTTCAGTGGGAATTCTCAGACACAGCACTTCCGAAAATCAGACTGCTACTCAAATAATGGACTAAGAATTCCAAAGCCTTATTTCAGACTATTTTAGAAAAGTGTCTTCTCTGGTGAGAGGTGTTTTTCTTTCTGATGTGTTATTTTTTAATACTGAATCGCATCAGCCCTACCTGTATTTAGACAAATGAAAATGGCTTTAGTTGTATGACTAGAAGTCAGCCTATCCCAAAGATTTTATTGCAGCAAATGTTTATAAAATGAAATAATTTGAAAAAGAGTAATCATAAGTGAACAATTCATAAAAAATGATTTTTTTTTTAGCTTGAAAAAATTATTTGGAAGTAGATAAGGAGTTCTTCATGTATGCTGTTTATTTTGTTCCTTATTTTAGTGGATACCAAGCAACTTTCAGAACAAATAGTCCAGTGAAATAACTAAAAAAAATCCTTACACCAAACATAACATTTGTTTTCATTTATTTTGACTTGCCAATAGAGTTCCAATATATGAGCATTGTCAGAAAAGAGTATTTTAGGAATGTCAGGGTTTTGTCTGTGGTTTTTTTTTGTTTGTTTGTTTGTTTTTCCTTTGAAGAGAATGTGTTCTAAAATCTAGCTGAACCTTTTAAAAATTTTAAAAAAGGGTTTTGGTATTGTTCTGGCTTTAGTCTACAAGCAAATTAAGCAACCTTGGAAATGACTAGAAAATGACCCAAGGTAAGTCTTCAGTAGAAGGAAGTCTGTTACTCTAACTATTCACCCTAAATATGAAGAGATTTAAGTATTTTCCTCTGCATTAGATCTGCAGTCAAGTCTGCCATCAGAAAAACACTGCTAGAGCTGCTATGACAGACATGCTAGTCTCTTGGAAAGACTGTATTTATTTTATGCTCTTGGCTTTGTAAGAGGCACTATAAGTATTAAAGCAGAGTAGTCATTAAGATTACAGTTGAGACATGATTAATTATCCCCACTCTGTCACCTCGGCTTGTGTGTCACCTTTCCCTCTGACCCGCTTCTATTCTCCTTTCCCCAGCTCTCCGTGGACCAGACTGATTGATGACATCAGTGATGCTGAGATCAGAAATTGGCTCCTTGCTTCTATTTTTCCCTTGCCTTCCCTCTAATTTGCCTTTTTCTGTGCTTCTCTTCAAAGACGCTTTGCTGCAGCTCCCAGTGCTTTGCAGGTATCCTTGACTACAGCTCATATTCCCCAATTTCTGGCCAGCTGGAGCAGCTCCCTGGAATGATATAATCTAGATCAAAGGCAGGTGGCCAATCAGCAAACGAGCAACTTGTTGGCACGCAACAGAAGTGACTCAGCCACTATTTGGTCCCTTCCTCAGTCTTAAATTTCGACAAAAAATAGGTGTGGATCACAGACCTTGAAGATGATTGATTGTGGCCAATGGTGAAATGTACCAACTGAAAACAAAATCGGGCTTTTATGGAACAGGATAGAATCACAGACTGTCACTGCAGTGGATTTGTGCTGTGTTTTGGAGATGGGCCCAACAGAGTTTTGCATTACAAAGTTCTGTGATCAAATGGATAGCAGAATTTCCATGGGACAGGAAAGAACATTGCAAAGTACCTTAACGAACCTTTAAAGATGTTCACTGCACAATATAGTACCTGCAGCATGAGGTTTGCATGTACAACCAATCCTGAACAGGGCCCAGACACAAAGCTGTATATGCATGTGATTTGAACACATCTGTGAGCCCTGCCTGTACCTGAAACCAAAGGACAACCTCCTGCAAACATTTCCACCTTCATGAAGTTACTCAGCAAGTTGCTACAAGACGCTACTTATTTTCACTGTGTATTCTGGGAAGGCTTGATTTAAAAATGACTTTTTAGTAAATGGAAACTATTTAAAACTAAAAGTTTCTCAAATACCTGTCATGATTCTTGCTGAAGATGGTTTCATATAACGCCTTGAAAATCTCTCTTTTCTTGCCATCAGGTAATTCAAGTAATTCAGGGAGCTGCAAAGGGAGATTCACCATGTCAATAAAGATTCAACACTTCCACCAGATAGCTCATAGGATAAAGAGTGTGCTCTGTGTGTTGTCCATCTCTCTGCCACTAGCATCTTCTTTCTTCAGGGTAACTGCATACAGCCTTTGTGATTTCTTTCAAAGAGGGGATCATCTGTCTTGCAAGAATTTGGCTGCTTGGCCATATTACACTAGTAAAAAAAAATTCACCACTGTGGAATGCTGAGACAGAAGTTCCACCATTGTTTGTCAGTATGGCAGCACACACCTGAAAAGAAGGGCAGTATTAGAAATCTGAACAGAAGTGTTGACATAATTTAGAAACTCAGTTCAGCATCCAGAACAAATGAATGCTGCTTTAACACAAGGTACAAAAGAAATGAGAAGTGTAGTAGCTGTGTGCAGTATAGTTCAGTACATTTTGGCAGAAATTTGCTTCCTCTTATTTAAACTAAAAATGAAAGGATTTCCAAAGACAGACACCCAGATCAAATGTGTGTGCTTTCAGACACAGAGCAGCAAAGGTTCCACCCATGACACCTCAAGTCCCATCTGTACAATTATTTTTGTTTGTTTATTTTTTAAATCAGTGCTTTGCTTTTCCTAAGGGTCTCTATCAAAGACTGGTCATTAGACAGCATGACACAAAAAACAGTATGCTTGCAGACCTCCGCTCCTGACTGATTTGCGGGTTGTACTAGTCCCTTGCAGGGCTCATGGTATATATCACAGTCCTTTTCATAACAAATTCTCTACTCACCAGTGCCTGCTAATAGTCAGAATGGTTCCTGAGTAAAATGATCCCACAATGTAAAAGAAACAATCCACCTACACATTGAATAACACTGCCTGGAAAATGACACTTTCTTAATGACTGAAATTTGAGATCTCTTGGCTGACTTTCTCTTTCCCCAGTTCATCTTTAACCTCTCCAGTACTGCAGAACTGTTAAAGTACTTGTTCCTTAAATTAGTTACCAATGCTTTAACTGTAATAGAAAACAATGAAGAAGCCAAGGTAGCATGTTAAGGGGGTGACTTGTTTACAGTCTCTATGAAATCTCCTTTGTCTTTGAGATCATTCTCTAACCAGCTACGGTTGCAACCGCTTCCATTTGAAGTTGCTTATGCAGGATCTTCCAGAAACACCTATCCAATGAAGCAACGCATAGAAATGAGTTTTGAAGTACTACAGCAGCTACCAGCAAAAGTTTCAGCAGCCACGAGGATGCAAAAGAACCAACTTGGTCAACTGTCCTTCACACTAGCTGCCAGGGACCTCCATTTCATGTTCCTTGGCCTGAATTTTCTCCCACGGATTAGTATTAACTCTGTTTTTTCATTACCAGTATGGCTGCTCCCTCTTTCTAGCCTCCTCTTGTGCTTTCCCTAATTTTCACTGTCCTTCCTCTGTTTTTCCATCAGACACACAGATCTTTATTTTTCTTCCAGACAGACTATACATACTAAGTAGGAATAGAGAAGTCAACTATCAGTTCTCAGGTTCATCTGTATATTTGAGGGCAGATTTACACAACAACAACAACAAACAGAAAACAGAAATTATGTACAGGACAGTAAAGATGCACTTAGAAGGAGCAACATTCTTTGCTGGGATCCTTCATTCTTTAGAACAGCCAAATTTTACAGGTTTGGTGGGTAGCAGGACAGGGAGGGGTGAATAGGTACTGCTATACTAACAATATCGATAATGGAGCGCCATCTCAAAGATGCCTGACTAGGCTTGGCAGAGTAATATGGCCCCACACTCTGTGAATGCTACTTTCTTTGGGTTCTGACTATACAGCAGTGGAACCCACTTCTCCTTTGTATTTGGGTTCCTCAATAGTCCATGAGATTTTAAACAACTTTACCGTCAGCTAGCCCACTGATTGAAACATAGTAGTCTCCTGTTGACCTTATTCATGCATATGGTCTAATCTTTTCCTTCCAAAAACCTTTAGCTCTTGACAGATACAGGTTTATGGGGCTGCTGTATAGGCCAGACTTGCCAGGCATTACTAACAGCTAGAAGTCTGTCCAACCACCTAAATGGCTGTTAAGTGGGTAATTTCTATTTTATGTTTGGGATTGTTTCAGAATCATATATGCTTTTGGTGCATTTAGGGTTAACAGTTTGGATCTGTCCAAAAAGGATTTGTGCCACACCTTTGCTCTCAGTGGTTGTTTGGTAAAGTCCTCCCTGTAGTGGATTTGGAGGCAGATGGTTGTGCATTCTCTTCTCTTTAGAATTGTTCCTTCCTAGGTTCTAAAATCCAGTCTGTTTGAAGTCTCGCAGGTGAAAAGGACGAGCTTTTGGTGCAGGCAAAGTAGGGAACAACTCAGAACAGCAGACTGTCTGCTTTGTCTGTGCCAAGAAGACAATAATCAGCTGCCTCAGCATCCCCTACAACCTGAAGAGTCAGTTTTTACTTCCTACTTGCGTAAGCTTGGCAGCTGAAGAAGAAGCTGAGGGATGTAAGGTGGCGGCAGAAATAAACATTAGCAACAAGACTAACGAGTCCGTTTCTTCTCCTGGCTGTCCCCCACAAAGACAGAAGATGCAGCAAGCTCAGTCCCTTCTAAGCAGCCCGCCCTGTGCAGGACTGGAGCTGGTAACAGCAAGAGGGATGCAGGAAGAAGAGTTGAAAGACAGGAGAGACAGACACCTGTAACAAGAACTGAAATCAGCTTTTTCCATTTGCAAGAATCTTTATCACTGCCCACCAAACAGGAGGAGAAGACTGGGATTATAAATCCTAATTTATTAACTAACTATAATGCACATTGGAAAAAAAAAAAAAAAAAAAAACAAAATGGCACTACTTGTTTACTGTGGTGAAGGACAATGATTGCTTTGAAAGAGATTTCTAGAAATTTCCATGTCTTTTATGTCTGTTTCAGGCTTTAGAAAACTGCATCTCCAATTACACTGTCACTAGCTTTCTTTATTGTCTTACTACTTCCCTTACAAGTTGGGCTATATTAGCATGTTTTTTCTTCAGTGGTGCCACTTCAGTTTCCATGTTCTTGTGGCTTTCTTGAAAAACAGCCTACTACTAGTTTCCACTTATCTTTTAAATGTGATCTTATTTCTTTTGTTACTGTGCAGACAGCTGTCTTATTGCTCTTCAACCTCGGACTGCTTGTATTGACCCACTCATAAATTTGCCCTCGTCCTTGCTAATTAATTATTCACAGTGGATACAGTCTAAGCAGAGGTTCAGAAACTCACTAGCAAAATGAAGGGTCTCTATGGTTTTTGAAAGGCTTCTTAGTGAGTTAATCATGAAGTTTAATACAGTTACATACCTGTGCTGCCTATCAGTCAGTATACCACACATTACAGCATACTGCATTAAATGCTGGTAACACACATGAACTAAAACTTCAGCACATATTTATACCCTGGCCATACTTCTTCAAAAACCCAGTTGCTTCTTCAAGCAGCCAGACTTCGACCCTCTTCTGTTTGATGATTTTCACCACAGTGAGAAGCCCAGTGAAAAGTCCGATGGCAAAAGTGGCAATAGGTGCACAGCCACAGTCATAGAATCATAGAATGGCTTGGGTTGGAAGGGACCTCAGAGATCATCTAGTTCCAACCCCCTGCTGTGGACAGGGTTGCCAACCACTAGCTCACTACATCAAACTGCCCAGGAACCCATCCAGCCTGGCCTTGAACACAGCCAGGGATGGGGCAGCCACAACTTCTCTGGGCAGCCTGTTCCAGTGCCTCACCACTCTCTCAGGGAAGAATTTCTTCCTGATGTCCAACCTAAATCTCCCCTCTTTCACTTTTAGCCCATTCCCCCTTGTCCTACCATTATCCACCCGTGCAAAAAGTTGGTCCCCCTCCTGCCTGTAAGCTCCTTTTAAGTATTGGAATGCCACAATGAGGTCTCCCCGGAGCCTTCTCTTTTCCAAGCTGAACAGTCCCAACTCCCTCAACCTTTCCTCATAGGAGAGGTGCTCCAGCCCTCTGATCATTTTGGTGGCCCTCCTCTGGACCCGCTCCAACAGCTCCACATCCCTTCTGTACTGGGGGCCCCAGGCCTGGACACAGTACTCCAGGTGAGGCCTTCCAAGGGCAGAGTAGAGGGGGACGATCACCTCCCTCTCCCTGCTGGACACCCCTCTCTTGATGCAGCCCAGGATGCCATTGGCCTTCCTGGCTGCAAGAGCACAGTCTGGATTCAAGAGTGCTGGGGGACACCGCTCATGACTGGCCAGTCCTTAATGTTATCACGAGTACGTATCAGAATGGATGGTGGCAATACTGTGGCACTGCTACCCATTTCTGACATCCCTACAAAAATCCATTTATCTTGCTAAATAGGAGGTAAAACAAAAGACCAATAAATAATACATATAACCATTAACAAAACTGTGGACATTACTTAAAACATAATAATGACACATCTATGCAGTTTTATCTTCTATGATACAAACAGCAAGTTTGTAACTAAGGAGATTAATTATACCTAGTTCGTCAGTTTCCCTGGAGTGGAATCACTCTGCTTTTCAAAACTTCTAACTAGAGATGATGCATTTAAACTCACTCCTTCAAATTAAATGAAATTAGCAAATCCCCTAGATTTAGTCTTCTGTTTCACAAACTTTTATCCAGTACAAACCCACTGTTGCCTGACGGTCTATTTTCATTGATACTTTCAGCTCATAGCTTGAACAACTGAAACATGAGGTTTTATACTTCCCTACTTTTTCCTAACTATTAGCATATCAATATTTTGTGGCCTCATTCTTTTCAGTATCTTACAGTCATAGTTTTCAAGTGCTTTCAAGTCCTTTAAAAGTCTTTATGACCCGGACAGCTACCTCGGATAACAAATTTGAATTTTTCTAGTATTTTTTTATTCCCTGAGGAGTGGCCTCACATTTACAGTTCTTATGTTATTGCTCTTAGCAGGTCATTCTGTGTACATTTTATAGAGGAAAAAAGTCCTCATTAAAGCCATTTGACAGAGAAGCCCCAGGTATTCTTAGGAAATGGTAGAATTGTCAGAAATTAAGAAGGGTTGACTAGCTGCATCAGTTTTATACAATCTAGAGGAAGTAGAAGAAAGCAAATCCTGTTTCTCAACAGTTTTTAACAGAGTATTTTAAAACTGTAAGTATCTAGTGTGTGAACAGGACTTAAATCCTGAGCATCTTTATCATAAATGGGTTATTTTCAGAAAGCTCAAAATGAGTATCCAGTTCTACTCCTTTATTCACACAGACAGGAAAAAAAAAAAAAAAAAAAAAAAAAAAGTTAAGTTTGTAACAACTTTTAATAATTAACAATTTCATAATTTGTTTCATTAAAATTGAGTTTAGGTGATTCTCTGTCTTAGAAACAAAGCATGATGCTAGATTTGAGATGGTTTTCAGACTAGCAGTGTCTTTGAATTCTTATAAACTAACCAGGAGGACCACAGTTCAATGTTCTCCCTTCTACCTGGGGGTTAAAGAGTGCCTGGGAAGAGATGTAGAGTTCTGACTCACAAGCACTGCAGCAAGCTGCTGCAGCAGTTAAAGACATTACAAATACACAGACTGTGCTGCCTTCTGCCAGCCAGGACAATCAAGTATCCCAGCCACCATGATGTAAAGTCTCTTCAGCAGGTTTTTTTTTTTTCTTATGCTCAACAAAAGAGCATGGTGACTGTGAAATGGACAGTTACAGTACCTCTTTTCTTTCCCAGCTCAGGCAACATCACACTTTACTGATCTGTTTACCTCTGAAACATACATTCATTCATTTCCCTTCTTTAAACTTTAGTATACACATTAAGTTCCATCCTAAACCTTCTCAGCTGGGAACCTATTTAAGCCCATCAGCAAGAAGCCAGATCCCGAAACAATCCTCAGAACAAGCTACTCTTCCACATCTTTGCAAGACCAATGCATCCTGTTGCACATCCTGAAACATCCACAAAGCCCCATGGCAGAAATCACCACTTTACAGCTTTGGTGAAAAAGCAGTGCCATGTCCACACCTAAGCTTTTGCAGTTTACACTAGAATAGTAAAGTCAAGCCTCTGCCAGTAGGTCATGAACACTTTAAGAATGAAGCAAAGCTCTAAGTACAGTCTTCACTGATAAGTCCTACTGCCAGCCTTTTCCACATTTTTGCATAGTTTGTGAAACTAATAAATGCAGTATTTTCCAAAGTAGGAAGACAGTATGTAGCTACAGCTGTTTTGAGAACTAACTTTGTAGCTAACTGCCCTTAGCTATCTCAGCTATATAACTTAATGTTTGCTGCATATGACAAACCAGACAGTAAGTATACTATCACCACCTCACCTTGAAGCTTCTAAGCACATCATAATGACTTATGCAAGTAAGTGACTCAGGGAGATTAAAATGTCCTGTAATAAAATAGTGCTTCATATGTTCAAGTTTAGCAAGCTTACAGGCCACTGAAGAAGATTGCTAAGGGTGAACAGGCTCTAGATTTCAGAGAAAGCAGGAAAATACAGCAATGAACATAAAAAATCCTGACAAGGTAAGGTAGGAGAATTTACCTGTGGTACAAAAGGAACACATACACAGTTGATCAACTCATTAAGGCTTCCAAAAGCAGCACTTAGATCTTTTTATCACAGATATGTTCCTGACTTCAGTAAAATACATGGATTTCAAAGACTCAACAGATTTGCTAAACCCTTCTAAAGAATTACTATTATGGATGGATGTCCCTTTCCAGATTCAGCTGTTTTCATAGAAAGATACAATCCTGAATTGGAAGAGGACCCACAAGGATCATCAAGGCCAGCTCCTGCCCCCACACAGGACTACCTGAAATCCAAACCCTGTGTCTGAGAGCGGGATCCAAACACTCTTTGAGCTCCGGTAGCTTGGGCCTGTGACCACTGCCCTGGGGAGCCTGTTCCATGCCTACCACACTCTGCTGCAGAACTTCTTCCTCACCCCCAGCCTGACCCTCCCCTACACAGCTCTGTGCCATTCCCTTGGGTCCTGTCGCTGTCCCCAGAGAGCAGAGATCAGAGCTTGCCCCTCTGCTCCCCTGTGAAGGAGATGTAGGCTGCCATGAGGCCTCCCTTCAGCCTCTTCTGCTCTGGGTCAAACAAGACAAGGGACCTCACCTACTCCTCACACATCTTGCCCTCTAGACCCTTCACCACCTTCATACCCTCCTTTGGAAGCTAATAGTTTTAAGTCTTTATGCTTTCATATAGGGGTGCCCTGTATGTAGTCTCATACTGAATGACTTATTTTGGCTTTAACATCAATTGACCAAAGCTAAACAGCAACTATTCTTACAGCCTACCCAGAGGAAAGTCTGCACTTTGACAATGCCAGCATCTTGTAGCTGAAATCAAGCTCTACACCTTAAATCACTTACTTTCTTTACCAAACAGCCATCTTTCGTTTTCATGCATCTGATATCACAGAATGGTTTGGGTTGGACCTTAAACATCATCTTAAGGTCATCTTAAAGATCAGTGGCCTCCACTTGGACATCAAGAATTTGACTGCAACCATCCAATCAATTCCTTATTCATCAAATGGTCCATCCATGAAATCCGTATCTCTGTTTTCTAAAGACAAGGATGTTATGTGGGACGGAGTCAAATCCTTCCTACAAGTCCACGTAGTGGGGAACAACTATAAACTAAAAATATCTTGAATCCCACTTACCTATAACTATTAAAAATTAAAAAAAAAAAAGCTCATATATGAGCATGAACAGATGAACCTTAAGGCTCTATCTTGCCCTTATTCGGCAAGTTGAATGGTAGCAGAAATGGCCCCAATTTATCCAGGGGTTTTACAACATCTAGAGAAACTTGCATATCCCAGGTCTGTTGTTTACCTTTGGTCTTTCTAATTAATTTGTATAACTGAGCACAGAGCTGTCACTGACCTGTGGAAACCATTTTGACACTACATATGACAACACTGCCCTTCATGTTTTGGTAATGTAACTAACAAAATACTGAAACAACTGTTTCTTAGTTGCCCTCCTCAATGCCTCACCCATTTTGGTGACCCATTGTCCTTTCCTGTCACAACCATTGGGCTGACTTTTGATTAAGTGCATTTTGAGATATGAAACATTCTTGGACTCATCTCTGAAGTTGCACATTGAGGTAGGAGGGAATCCCAAATTAACATTCTGATACTTGACACAAAATAGACTTCTATTTGCTTGACTTAGAACCCACTGCTAAGTCTTAAATTTTGTTTGTATCTGTTATTGTGTTAAGCAGAAAGAAAAAGAAAAAAAAGCCACGATTGGGAAACTGCAAACCTACTGCTTCAGAAGGAGACTGGAATTATACTGACATAACCAGAGGTTTACTTGCGATTTCACCACTTCACAGTCTCAAAGCTGGGTACATATGAAACATGACAGTGTCACAAAACAATACTGTGAAAACAGAGGAAATGATCCCTACTTTTTCTCTTCAGGCAGTGAGAGTCAGAGTTACGTTTTGGTCTATGGCACAGATTTTTTTCCTAATTGCTAGAACAAGGATATCCCATTTCTAGTGCTATGGAAAAAAAAAAGTATGAGAGAAAACACATATTTAGCAAGGATGTAAGTCATGTTAGCAGTCACCTGTAGCTAAAGAGACACTGAACTTCTCATGAAATACATGCAACCTAATAATAAAAAAGCTAAAGATTTAAAGTAGTCAATTTCAGCCTTATTTTGATTCCATTGTCATAACTATGCCTATATTTGAGCAAAACAGTGTCCATATTTCAAGAAGCGGAGACAGTACTCATAACTGGCTCTCAATGTTTTGCATAAATGGGAAGGAGTGTATTTTTAAACGAGTATTTATTGGATACTGAAATTCCACCTTGTAGTCACCATGCATAATAACGACAGTAAAAATCATGATGAAGGAACAAACACATCAGAAAAGGCATTACGCAAATGAAAAAAAAACAGGTAGCTCTGCAAGTAAAAAAATTAAGTATGTGTCAGCAAAAACAGATGAATACAACTATCAAACTGTATTACAGGATGAAAAGCCACATGCAAGATGAGGAGGTGATCCGAGACAGCCAGCAGGGCTTCACCAACGGTAGGTCGTGCCTGACCAATCTGGTGGCCTTCTATGATGGAGTGACGGCATCGGTGGACCAAGGGAGGGCGACGGATGTCGTCTACCTGGACTTGTACAAGGCCTTTGACATGGTCCCACACCATATCCTTATCTCTAAACTGCAGAAATATGGATTTGATGGGTGGACTGTTCACTGGATAAAGAACTGGCTGGATGGTCACAGCCCAAGGGTTGTAGTCAATGGCTCTACATCCAGGTGGAGGCCGGTCACGAGCGGTGTCCCCCAGAGTTCCGTCTTGGGACCGGTGCTCTTCAACATCTTTGTTGATGACTTAGACTGTGGGATCGAGTGCACCCTCAGCAAGTTTGCTGATGACACCAAGCTGAGTGGTGCAGTTGATAGCCCTGAAGGAAGGGATGCCATCCAGAGGGACCTGGACAGGCTGGAAAAGTGGGCCCACGAGAACCTGATGAGGTTCAACAAGGCCAAGTGCAAGGTGTTGCACTTGGGTCGGGGCAATCCCAGGTGTGTGTACAGACTGGGAGAAGAACTCCTTGAGAGCAGCCCTGCGGAGAAGGACTTGGGCGTTGTGATCGACGAAAAGCTGGCCATGAGCCGGCAGTGCGCTCTTGCAGCCAGGAAGGCCAATGGCATCCTGGGCTGCATCAAGAGAGGGGTGGCCAGCAGGGAGAGGGAGGTGATCGTCCCCCTCTACTCTGCCCTTGGAAGGCCTCACCTGGAGTACTGTGTCCAGGCCTGGGGCCCCCAGTACAGAAGGGATGTGGAGCTGTTGGAGCGGGTCCAGAGGAGGGCCACCAAAATGATCAGAGGGCTGGAGCACCTCTCCTATGAGGAAAGGTTGCGGGAGTTGGGATTGTTCAGCTTGGAAAAGAGAAGGCTCCAGGGAGACCTCATTGCAGCCTTCCAATACTTGAAAGGAGCTTACAGGCAGGAGGGGGACCGACTTTTTGCACAGGTGGATAATGGTAGGACAAGGGGGAATGGGCTAAAAGTGAAAGAGGGGAGATTTAGGTTGGACATCAGGAAGAAATTCTTCCCTGAGAGAGTGGTGAGGTGCTGGAACAGGCTGCCCAGAGAAGTTGTGGCTGCCCCATCCCTGGCTGTGTTCAAGGCCAGGCTGGATGGGTTCCTGGGCAGTTTGATGTAGTGAGCTAGTGGTTGGCAACCCTGTCCACAGCAGGGGGTTGGAACTAGATGATCTCTGAGGTCCCTTCCAACCCAAGCCATTCTATGATTCTATGAAAAAGTGCACGCAGGATAAAAAAGCAAGGTACAGCAAACTCTTACCATCCAGATTTTGGAATTGTGTTTTAGTGACTGCTGTGCTTGACAGTTGTAAGATTTTCCATGTACATAAAACACTGACTCAACAAATCTCATGCAATTCACCCTTTCAAAAGGTCATTGCCTAAATTGACTTCTTTCTTATCCAAATTCATACTGCAAACTAGAATAGAGCCTGTAAAAGGTCACTAGTCTTCTTTGAGCAGTTGCCTGGTTCAAGCATTACCAGAAGGAAACAACATAGTCCTCTGTATTTGCTTTTTTCTTGATTAAATTGAATCAGCATAATATTCATAATCACATCACGAGTTTATTTTTCCTGATACAGTACATTCATGACCTTCGCTGCTTCATGATAAAAATTCCACAATGGTAGTTTTCCTTGTGTTCCCCCCACCGCCCTGCACTTTGCACAATTCTAAAGTGGGAACACTAGTATAAGCCCATCACCATAGTTTTTACTTCTCTATCTTCTACTCAGAGACAAGCTAGGAGAATTCAATAAAATCCAGTGTAAAGCAGTACTCTTGTAAAATCATAGACACAGAACTGGGACTACCTGAGTAGAACGCAAAATGGCAACCAATGCAGAAAAAGCAAGAAGAAAAGCAAGATCAACACCGCATTTTGCTTCTCCCTTAGAATAAAAGATAAAATGAAATAAATTAAATGAAACTATGGAATTTTGTGGACTACAAAACAAATATGAACACAAATGGATTACCACTGGAAGTCATTTTACCTCTCACACACAGATGAGACGCTTATTTTGGAATGCATTCATAAACACTCCTTAGACAAAGAAAATAACTATTCTCGTCTACTCAGCTGAGTATTATCTTTTGGGCATCACGTTCTCATAAACACACCTTGAAAGTTTAAAGCAAATGCAGATAATTGAAAGACACTCTTCTCTTCTAAACCTGTGATGAAATTTGGTGAGCTTTTTTTTTTTTTTTTTTATCTCCAGGAATAAAGAGACCAAGGGGAAAAGGGCAGAAGTACCAAGCACATTCATGAAAGTTACTTTAGAACTTAAATTATACTTTTAAATTATAGAACAATTACATATTCCATGGAGGAGGAAAAAATTCTAGCTGTACTTCATCAATTGCTATGTTGCCAATTATATCAGGCCAAGATGCACCATTCTAATGGAATCTGCCACATTCACATTACATACTGCAGAGCAATACATGGATAGGCAGAATATCCTTCCCTCTAAGACATGCTTCAGTAAAAAAAGTATTGTTTTCCATACACAATGGCCACGACATAAGAATACTTCTGCACACAGTAGAAGTGAAACAGATACTTTCCAGGATTTCTTACATCAGTGATTTACTTAATCATCACAGGGTTTGCCTTGATTCCTTAATGAAAGGGTGAGGGGGAGTGAAGAAAACAGAAAGCTGCTTCTTCTGTTTTCCGTAGGATACATGAACTATCTTGGTGTAAAACACCAGACATTTCCACCTCACTGCAGCAAACCGTGAGGCTACTCTTAGGTCCTCACATGATGATGATCTAACTGACCTCACCATACAGCAAGAAATATCTTGCTGTCACCCCACTTTCACCTCTGAATGCTTCCATTGAAGTTTAAACATATAAGTGAGCTTTTTCTCTTTGATTTTTGATGTGAATACTGTGTACCAAAACAGCATTCAACATTATCAGAAATTCTACCTGTTTCCCTAAGGCAAGTCTTCAGCTTGTTTTCTTAAGGCTTCCTTGGAGATATACATAAATACACATACAATTATATAGAAGCCTAAGCATGAAGCCGCCTTTGTGGAATGTTCTAGCTTTATTTTTGCTCTCCACCTAGCCTCATCAACTGGACTTTGCTGAGAACTGACTGAGGCAGTAAAATAAATAAATAAAATACTCCTTTCTGCCATTTCTGCTGCAGTGGCTGTAACCTCTAGCAGCCGGTTAGCAGCACACAGAAATATCACCACAAACCAATGCAAGAGGGGTTTCTTTTGAGGTGATAATGGTAGGTACAGCTGCAGCTGTAACTATCAGCAGCTCCCTGATGACAATGATCTGCCCTCACAGTTTTAATTTTTGCTAAGCTAGACAAATAGATCAGTGGAAAACTAATTTAGTCTTTAGCACGTGGTCATTCACTGCATTTGCATATTTGCTACTGGTGAAGATTCTGCCACCTAAGTTTCATGTACTGAACAATTATGGATCTTATCAACTTCACTTAAGATTTTTACATCACCTGAATCTGTTTCCCCTCACCAAAAAAAAAAAAAAGAACAAAACAAAAAAACACGTTTTCCAACCCCATAGTCAGGTTACAAATCAACCATACTTCAAAGTTCAGAAAGCAAAAGCTCGACACTAACAATATACCCACTCACATGAAGTTTTTGTAGTCCCCAACAGAAATTGGCTGTGGCAACCCTCCTAAAATAATTGTTAACTAAACATAGGTGTATTTATCCAGAAGTTGAAATAACAGATTTTGCCTGAAAGATTAATTCTACATACCTTCCTTATTCTCTGTATTCTTTCTTCCAAAAGAAAGTGTTAGAGGTGGCTTGTAATCGTTTGAGTGCTGCCCAGTCAAAAAAAGATGGAGAGCTGTCTTGCAAAGAATCTTCCCCTCTGTTAGTTAAGGCTTACTTTCTCTTCTGAGGAGAGAGAAAAGACAAATGGCCTGCAGATTTACTCTAGGAAGGGAGCACCAAAAAAAGCAAACATACAAAGAACTTAACCCCCAAAATACCTAATTAGAGTTATGGTATGACAAAAAAAAAATAGGAAAGCGAAGAAGAATCCCTCGACCCTCTTCATTTGCATTAGCGTCAGTTTCCAATAATGTTAAACCCACATTCTTTCACCTCCAAGACACCAGATTACAATTTATAGTTTAAGATGAAGTTTAAAATAAAATCCCTAATTACTCGTGGATCAGAAGTTTTAAGTAATGATGCTGGATATTTTGTATATACAGATTTGAAAGTGGTTCCACTTCTTTCATTTTGTTCCCAACTTGATGTTTTCCATGCAAACAATTATGAACTGCGGATGCAGCTTTCCACATTTTTCTTATTGGATACTCAGCCCTATCCCGCGTTAGCACTAACTGTCTTATGTAGTTGTCTACCAGCATTTTGGCAGTCACTTTATAAAGCAATCAAGATGAAGATCAAGTAGTAACACTTTGGCAAACTACAGTAACAATAGCAATTAGCACTACAGCCAGCGTTAAACAAGGTGATTACCGTTCGCATTCCAAGAGTGAGAAAAAGAAAGTCCTAAACAGCCGTAGAACAATACCGGTCACTTCGTGACCATAAGGTGCATTTGGTGCTCCCAGCACTGCTTCAGGTCCCTAAACACTCCTGGACACTAACTTCAGCAGAGCGAGTAAATTGAACACGGAAGCTTTTCTTAAACTTAAAAACCGTTTGCAAAGAGTGAAGCCCACAGTCAGCCAGGTACACTACCTTCAGGACGGCAGATTCCTTCAACACGACAGGATTAAAAACCTGCACGCAGCACCACGCACGGCAGTCTGTCTGTGTTTTTGTTTCACTCTACACCGCTGGCGCTCAGGCGAGCCCCTGACGGCGGGCCCGTTACCAAACGCGACACCCCGCTGCTCGTTACATAAACAGCTGTATCTCCTGCAAACAACGCCGCAGATAAGCCAGCTCTCGTTAGCGCTGCCGTCAGGTAAGCGGCGGGGAGGGGGGAGCGTGGCACAGCGTAAAACCTCCGGCACGGGGAGCCGGGCAGCGCGCCTGCAGCGCCGAAAATCTCGGTGGAAGGAGGGGGGAGCCCGGGGGAACAAACACAGCAGCGCTATTTACCCTGCCTGTCCCCGCGCAGCCACAGATCCGCCTCCGCTTCTCGCAGCCTTCCTGCCCGGCACCAGCGGCGGCAGCCAGGCCTCCGGCAGGGCGCGGGGCCAAGCGCTTGCCGCCCGCCC
>VXAV01012033.1:19501-42076 GCA_013399715.1 Alectura lathami
AAAAAAAAAAAATCTAATGAACAGCAATTTGAAATACAGCATTTGGAAAGGTCAAAATGGTACATTACATCCTTATTATCCAAAAGAACAGATGAGTTTAATATCCTGGCAGCGTTTTCCTATGAAGAAGATATTAAAGAAGAACTGAAAATGGCACAAGGTTCCCTCTTCCTTTCTTATGACAAAGATTGTAACAAGATGATGAAATTGTACAGTTTAAATCTCATCCTGCTTTAATGTTCAGACTGGTGACCCAGCCTAGGTTTCAAAAATCTAAGCTAATCAAAGAGACAAAACATGTTATTTGTTTCAGGTGTATCCACATGAAGCAGAAGTCTTCTAAAATACATTTTCCTACTCATATGACCCAGTTTCCATCAATATTTTCTAGTCTTAAATATGGGAAGAAATGGTAATGGAAGGTACACAGTGCAGTGAGTTTCAAAAAGTAGTGTGCTGAACTGCAACAAATAATGCACCGCATCAACACTGCTTAAAATGCAAACTTTTCAGCTGCAGTTCAAAGAGACTGCAGAACACAAACAGTATATTCCAACATACAGTACATTGCATGTTTTCTGCTTTGGTGATTTCCTGAAGGTATGAAACTGTTAGAAGGCAAAGGAATTTGCACTATATCCCGTTGGGTGTTAGCAATTTGATTAATACACGGAGCTGTCAAAATTTGCTACCTTAAATCTTGTTAAATTGGCATTCATGTTAAATTTTACTACAGATTAAAAAATGCTGTGCTTTAAAAATCAAGAAAGAGTATGTGACATGCACTTTTATTATTATGCCATGCACTTGTATTCATTCCACATGAGATATGAGGTCTGCTATTACATGAGAATATAACAAGTTGTATAATAAAGACATTCATGATTATTAAAGAAAGAAATATATATTACTCCAAAAGATACCTGTCTTCAAGCATTGCTGGTTGAAGTAGACATACATGTCTTTGCACAAGAAGTCACATATGGAACCTCTTTTTTCCACACCTTCTAGGGAATATATCTGACAAAAACCATCTCTGTGATACTTTTCATGCAGTATCTTGCTGAGAAAAGCCATTCTGCTTTGTTCAAGAGAGAGAAAATGAACATACCCAAAATATGTTTTCCAAGCCTTGAACTGAAAAAAAAAAAAAAAAAAATTAGGGGAGGCAATACTTACAGAGGCTGTGGGAAACACAGGCAAGGTAAGAAGAGCATTTTTTCCAAAAGGCACACGGCTCCTCTCTGGAGATAACCCAGCCTTGAGGCAGAGGGTCTGGGGAGGGGCTGCCACCCCCACGAGGTGGCCAACACTTNCCTTTTTCCTTCCCTTCCCTTCGCTTTTCCTTAGGTAGTCTTATTTTCACTAGGTATTGTAAATGTATCCTTTGTTTTGCAACTGTAATGCAGCATAGCGTTTTCAGTGCATTGGTAATGTGCAACCTATTTTGAAACTTCAAAGTTTTTGCAAAACTACAGAAAAAAGATCCCTAAAGGGTATTCATTTCATAAATGCCTATGGAAATGAGGCTTTTCCATGTGTCTAGAAAAAATCCACTAGAAACAATTTAAAGTTTATATCAAGTTCTTTGTGCTTTAGCTAATACTTTCTGAAACTAAAATGACGACAAATTGCTCTTTTCTGCTGCCTAACCGGAAACATAAGCCAAGTATACAGCCTACAGAAAAAAATAAGCAAAACTATTTTTTCAGTTCTTAATTATTGTTCACAGTTCAGATCCATGGGTTTTTATCATGTGAATAACAAAGAAGTGGGACCATTTATGATTCTGCTACTAAGAAATAAAATAAATAAATGTATTTTATCCAGGTTTTTAAAAATCATGCTTGTGAAATGACTGAGAAGAGAATCCAGGATGTCGAGGGCAGATTCAGTGTGTAATGACACAAACAGCTCCAGCATTTCTTACAGAGTCCCAAATATCAGTTGAAGATAGTGGCATTTGTTACACTCTTTCCAATTTGCTCACGATTATGCAAAATGCTATTACTGCGTCGCACACTGTTTAACACGGGAAACACTTTGAACATGTTATGCAGCTTTTTTAGTTATTTCATGAAACAGGCTTTTTCCAGTAGGTGATCATGGTAATTCTGTCTTGAAAAATTTCCAAAATACTCAAGTGCATCTTGTGAACCAGTATACCTGTTTGCAGCGAAATTGTAAGAGGTACCTACTTCCCTCATTTATCTTCAATAACTCAGCTGTTGGTGGGGCTCAGAAGGAAGAAAAAGAAAGAGAGAAAGAGAGAAATGAAAGGGAGAAAGAGAGAAAGGGAGAAAGAGAGAAAGAGAGAAAGAGAGAAAGAGAGAAAGAGAGAAAGAGAGAAAGAGAGAAAGAGAGAAAGAGAGAAATGGGAAATGTGTCATATTGAAGCAAGATCTGAAAAGAGAGAAGTCAAAACACAGCTGACTGTGCAGTACAGTACACACATTCCCATACACATGTTTTTTGCACTAGGAGGTGCTAGTTTATTGCAACTGCAGTAAGAAAGGTACTATGAAGTATTGATTAAAATACAATTTATTGCAGCTAATACTGCAAAGAAAAATAGTGTATTTCAGGTAATCATTTGTCCCTTCAGATCCTGGAAACTCCATTATGGCCCTCCAAGCAGGGGACAGCATCCTGTGCAGAACCACTCCAGAGAAAGGTTACCCAATATTCTAGTCTTCTGAGTGCTTGTATAGCTTTTCTAACAGAAAATAATTCTACTTACCTTTTCTACAGTCAAACGAAAAACACGTGCACATGGGAATTTGTCAGTGCTATTTCAGATAAAGGTAAGGGCATGCAGGTGGTACCGTCGGCAGTTCTGAGTGGGAGCTGCCCACAGGCTGCTTTGTTCTGGTTAACAGCAAGGTCTGTCCTGCAGCCAGGGCTGCACACAGCACACCACAGGCCTGAAGGTCATGCTTGGTGTGCAGCACAGTACAGACCTGTACCTGCAAACAGTAATTGCTCTGTGGATCACTAACTCCTCCATGTATGATGGTCTTCTGGTCAGGATCTCTGCACATGCATACATACATACCTGTTTTACTTCTACATCCTTTTGTGCTCCAGAGTGATGCATTGTGTTCAAATTTACACGCATTCAAAATCTGCGCGTGTTTATTGCAAACACTTCTTTGTACATGTCTCTGTCCATCAAGCTGGAATTGTGCAGGAAATCAGATAAGTTTATAATTACATAATTTGTACCTCCAAATGCTGTTTAAAAGCTGTGTAGGTATATTTTCGCAAGCATGTGTTGTGCCTGCAGCATAAAATCTGGTTATGCTTGCATTTCAGATTGTTTTGTTTTGTCACAAAATGCTACTTGATATTATATGAATAAATCATCCATAAGCTAGAAAACACACTAAAATCAAAGGAACAAAGTCAGTTGCATTATTAAAGAGAGACCAAAATAATCTGACACGAAAGGCATTTTAGAGACAATACAGCCTGTCTGATTTACTGATGTGCACAGAAGCTAATATATCATTCAGCCTTGGTACTACTTGACAGCTGCTCTGCATCTAATGGGAAATGTGATGGTAGTCACAGCCCAGTTCATAGTGGACAGGTGTCGACATCACAAAATCATCATCACAGCTGGCACTAATTGGCACCTTTGTTGACAGCCTCAGCAGAGAGGCCAGTGATTGAGTGGGCACGGAGGTTGCCTTGCAAGCTCTGCTGCTGAGGGATGCCAGGCTCAGCTCTTTCTTCACTGAAGTCAGCCTTAGTTTTGCACATGTTTCAGAGGAACCCAGCCAAGTTGTGACACTATTTGCCTGTAAATTCTATGTGCGTGTGCACTGCTGTGGCATACACCTGGAAGTGACGCCACCATACAGAGGGCTACTTGCATCACAGGGGCACTGAAGCCTGCCAACTGACTGGCCAACAGAATAGCCCAGGGACTTAGATTTGGGAAGAAAGAAGACCTAAGGGATGGAAGCAAAGTTTCAATCAAAGTCTCAAATAATAATGTAAAATGTCTAGACGTTTATCATTGTACCTGAGGCTTACTTTCATTAGAAATGATAAGGGTATAAGGTTACATGTGCAGTTACAAAAGCTGAAAACAGCTGCTGAGCCAGATTCTGATTTCAGCATTGATTTTTCATTGCTATTTTACATCTGATTTCAAGGAATTGTCTTCTGGTTTACACGCATCTACATAAATTCAATATCAAGCCACAGGCTTTTGGTTCTCCTAGTGCTAATAATGAGCAGTGGCTGCTATGGTGTGTTTCTAAAGACGCTCTAGAAAAAGAATATGTCATCGTTAGCCTAATGAGAGGAAAGAGGGTGAGAGATTACTAAATGTTTTATCTCTAGCCCAATTAAAGGAGAGAGAGCAGGACAAAGAGAGGGAAGGCATGCAAAGGGGAGATCTGTGTACATGGTTGATTTCTTCCTGCCTTTTGCTATAAGAGCATTCTCGTTAGGTAGAACTGAAAAAGACAGGAGGATGTAGGAGCACAAAGGCTAAATCCTTCTCCTGAAATCAGACTGTGGCAGCATGGACATTCAGTTCAGCCTGCACATTAACTTCCAAAAATATCTTGCTTGCAAAGAAAAGAATATAACAAGGTATTGTGCTGTCATTAGGAATCTTAAGATGAATTATCCATGTAAAAATGAATGAGCCAGACTTGTCTGCTTGCTGAGAGCCCCTTTGACCATCCACAGTCCCCTATCAGGAGTAGTTTAAACAGTTAGTCTAATCACATATGTACTTTTCCCATCCAGATGTTGCTGAGCTAGCCTCCATGAGCATGGTCAGGAAAGGTGGTATCTCACCTTAGCCACACCTATGCCAAGCATCACACCAGAAATTTCATATTACATGACTACAATAAGCCACAGCTGTTTTTGTGTGTGTGTGACTGAGAAGTCTCTGGGTTTGTGTGTGTTTAGGGCTCCAGGGAATCAAGGCTCCTAGACCAACCTAAAAACAGTGGTGTAAATATTTGCGTGCACATCACCAAAGCTGGTAAGAATGTTTTCTTTCCAAGCATAGAAAAGAGCACTGCACCCATTTGTATGGCAGGACAATGTACACACATTCCCTCATCTGACAGAAGACTACTTGCCCCTTTGGGCTGCAGCGGAGATACAAACAGGCTTGCTAGAAGGGTTTCTTCCTGCCCACAGTCCTGCCATTGACTGCACATGTAGCTCATGGCACCTTTTTGTCGTGCTGTGACCACACAGTAAAGATACTCCCAGTGCGTGGGCCTTGATCTGCACAGTGCTGATGGACTGCATATGACCCGGCATCTGCAACAGGGCAAACACATGAGCAGGCAGATGATGGTTGAGGGTCAAATGAATGCTCCTCATGCCCAGACCCTGAAATGTAACAGGACTGCATGACTACATGAGGACACAACTTTTTTTCCACAGGGCATAGACTTTTGACCAAAGCTAGCTAGGAAGGTGTGACTGTCCTTGTCATCAGATCAGCAAACAACCCCTGTTGGGACTCTAGGATTATATCCCACACTGCTCCAGTGGCCTGCACATTGTCCTGAGTCATGCAGAGAGATGAAGAAATTACCTTGCATCTATATTTATATCTAATTCTCAGGTGCTGAATTGAGCAACAAAAAGCAGGCTCAATGTGCCTGCTATAATCCAGTCCCTAGCAGTCAAATTCCTGTTATTTATTTTAAATCTCCTCATATTTCTTTGCCACCTGTCTAAGATGTAGCAGCTTTGTGAGCTAAGCTATACCTGCCATTTTACCATTTCAAGTGCCAGAAGATTTAGCTAGGAAAAATGATTTTGTAAAGACTTTCTTTGCTCTCCTAGTATTACATATATTGCATTTTCTGCCAATAACTATAAAGCAGTTGAGTAAGTTCACAAGAAAGACTTGCATCACCAGTCTGGCTGCATTTATTTTTTTTTTTTAAATCTGTCACCACTGAAGGCCTGAACATTGAGTCTCCATCCTGGTAGATCTCCTGGTGTGTCCCATCATCAAGCCATGACAGGCATAGGTATTTTTCCTCTGCAATGAGACCTATTGTCCTTATTGCCACTTACACAGAAACAGACTACAGAGGGGGAATATTGGCTCTGGCTTCTGGTTGCCCAGCAGGAGACATGGGATGATGTGTCTCCAACACAGCAAAGGAATGGCTCCCTGTACTCTCCTATCAGCACAACAAAAAATGGTGAAGAAAGCCACCTGTCATGGGGAGAAGGGTAGGTTTGCCACTAAGAGTGGCAGTAGTCCAAGCTCATTCAAGTGTGTCCAGCTCAGCCTTCTTTGTACAATGGCAAATAAATAGGAGAGAAGGCCATGATTCGAGTCCAGATGCTTCCAGTCTCCCTGTGACCGACTTTTTACACAGGTGGATAATGGTAGGACAAGGGGGAATGGGCTAAAACTGAAAGAGGGGAGGTTTAGGTTGGACATCAGGAAGAAATTCTTCCCTGAGAGAGTGGTGAGGCGCTGGCACAGGCTGCCCAGAGAAGCTGTGGATGCCTCATCCCTGGCTGTGTTCAAGGCCAGGCTGGATGGGTTCCTGGGCAGTTTGATCTAGTGAGCTAGTGGCTGGCAGCCCTGTCCACGGCAGGGGGGTTGGAACTAGATGGTCTTTGAGGTCCCTTCCAACCCAAGCCGTTCTATGATTCTATGATTTGTTTATTAAGTACTAAGCTCTCCAGTAAAAAGATGTCCAACCTGCATTTTGAATACTAAAGTTTTCTCTGGTTTTCAGTTTAAAAAATCTGGCCCATTTCTGACATTCTAGTGGTGCTGTCTGTGCTGGATATTAGCAAAATCAGTGAACACATCAATTAGTACTTTCAGATCCTCTGTCCTGAACTCCAAATATCACAAGACCAGAAACAGAAACACTATCCCTGATGACTGAGAACAGAGTACTAAATTCAGCTGGATTTAACCATAAAGCCTGCCACTTTGGGAGATCTGACTGTCTAATGAAATGGCATCATATTTCCCATATTTTAAAATATTATACACAAAAATAAATTAGTCACTTACTAACATTGATTTTGTTGGGAATATAGCACAATGGTAAAGTTTACCATTTTTTTTCATTTTTTGTTCAAACATGAATTCAGTAAACTCCAGCTCATGTACAGGAGTTGAAAACTTATCACACAACTGGATCCCTCCAAAGTTTACCGATGGCAGGTCTCTGTGCCCTAGCTGGAAAATAGGGGCCTTACATTACCCAATTACCCACTACCCAACAGAGTTCTGAGGTGGTGTAAAAAAGAGGGAGATGGATACATTAAATGTGATACAACTGAGACGCTATCTGGTCACCCTTTTGCCTTCCCATTGTATCTAAACCACTGCAAAATCTGCCTCAGATTAGGGAGTCTGAAGTTATTAACCAACACACACCAAGTTAATTTCTGTATAGCTTCTGCAGAAGCTACAAATAAAAATTCAATCTCAATCAGAAAGACCAACACAAAAGGCCAGTCTCCTCTGAAATATCAAATAGCATTTCCGCACATTCCAATTATTTTCATCATTTGGAGTTACACTAGCAGTATTTTAAAATTGTATGTAAAACTGTAGCAGTTATTAATCAGTGAGCTATGGCAAGCCAGCAGAAGAGTGGAGGCAGATACTGTATCATCTCGATCTTACTGCATAAATTGCTTTTAAGGGCAAAATTTCTTGTATCTCTATCCCTTTATCTTTTGGATGTCCAGAAAAACAAGCTACTGTGGTTTGGAAGGCTTTTACTATATGTAACAAGAAGAAGCATGAAATTAAATTGTATCTATGTAGTCTTAAGAATGCATTTTTTTTTTTGCATTCTTATAAAGCTAATCTTCATTAAATCTTAATTTCATAGCCTTTAAAGGATGGCAGGACATCCAGTAGCCCTGACCATGCCAAATCAGACTTGGAATGAAGCGTTAACAACACTTGTTCAGAGCTGACCTTTCATTACAACAAATAAAGAAAATTGATATTTTTTTTTAATTTATGAAACTCCATGGCAACATTTTTGTTTAGCATTCATACATATTTTTACCATGTAAAGAGTAGTATTGTTAACATTGGTTTGATTACATTACTGAAGTACTTGTGCTTTTAAGAAAAAAAAAAAAAAACATTTATGTTTTGTTTGAGCAATTTGGTCTTCTGTTGGCCTCTTCTTTTCCAGTGTACCTAAGTGATGTCCTGATAACATGGATACTATAAACAGGACATGCATTTTGTTTCATCTTAGTTCTCACTCCAAGCAAAATAGATGGCTAATGGTGGCATCAGTGGTTTCTATACTCCTTTAAAATTCTATTTTCCATGGATCAGTGAAATTTTATTACAATGCTCAGTAAAAAAATCTGGCCAAATTTCCTTTCATTATCTTAAAAAAGGAAGGTCGCTAAGGCTGTTTCTTCAGGTAATGCTCAGATTTGTTGATGATCTTAAACATTAAACAAAGCAATTTATTTTTATGTATTAAAAATTTGAGCTGTTAAGCACTTGGTTTACATAATCCTGTTTCTGATTAAAGCATATCACTTGGAGAAGCCAATAACTGTAGACAATAAAGTGTTATCTAAGGAGTATTTTATTTCTCTGAAATACAGTTCAGACAAACCTGCTCCATGTAATTATCCTCACAAAGAGCTACTGGATTCTGTTTCAGTTTAAAAAAAAAAAAAAATCAGAAAAACCTTTAAAGCTTTTCTCTGTATTAAACCCACTTCAATGCCAATAGTACACACTGAATAAAACCCTGGAAATATGTCCTAGAAGATCTATAATTCAGTTAGTTTCTGAAGAATAAGAGAGCTGTACATTGGATTTTCTTTCTATTACAGTGCTAGCCTTAAAAATCCTTTGTTTTCTTTGATACCAGTAGAATAATATTGAAGAATTTCAAATGCTTAATTTTATTTGATACTGGCCACCAGCCCTAGATGAGAAGAGCAATGAGTGCTGTAAGTCTGGGTAAACGTTGGTAGGCTGAACCATAGCTCTGGCATTGAGAAGGATCTCTGCCATTCACTCCTGTGTGTTCTCTTTGTCCAGTGACCAGAATTTAGCTGCAACTGTCAGAAGGAGACTTTACTCCGACGTCATCAAGCATTCCCCTTGTGAGGGTAGAGACAATTACTCTTCATTTTGCCAGAAGCAATGAACTAATGAAAAACCCCTACTGTATCTGTCATCTTTTGGATTCTCTTGCGCGTCTGCTGCTGTCCACTGTCAGCGGTACAACTTAGGGCTGAGCTAAGTGGTCAGTCTTAAGGGCCTACACCCTTTCTGGTTAGATGCTCTGACCCAGCATAGCTTGGCTCTTCTTTCCACACTGCTTTTTGCATGTGTTCTTGATCTATTTTAGATAGACACAAAACAGAAATATTCTTACCAAATGTTTATCTAGCATCCGTATTACTAACGGAGTGTATATTTGCATTATCATGGCAGGGGGTGTACAAATGTTAGAGACAATTTTTTAATTGTCTTTATTAAAATTAAAATTTGAGAGTCAGAAAAATTCCTCACAGCTCAGTTATAGCCTCTTCTGTCAAAATAGAGCTGGCCTTTGGGAAAATAATAGCACATTCATGCTTCAGGAATTTCCACTTAAACATTCACAACGAAAAGGAAAGAGTGTTTTTGAGACCTCCTCTGATTTCCCAATGATTTGCAGTAAGGCTTGACTTTTCCCAGTATGGAGTTGCATGCAAGTGAATGACAAGAAAATACAATGTGCCTAAACTTGATATTTAAACAGCAAAACAAAATCAATCCAGGCAATGTTAGCAACACAGCATACAGATGAGGAGGGGATATTTAGGGCTATGACAACCAATCTAACCATGTGTCTGGGTGGATAATATAACTCACAAGAGAGAATGAAGTTATTTACTAGCTGCAGTTCCGATATGATACCAAGCAATAACTCACCTCTTGTACCCTGACATGTTCATTTGATGATATTTCACACACTAAAAAAGTGGATGAAGAAATAAGTGTGTTACTTATAAGCACCTGTGAGAAGCTTGAAATTTCAATGTTAAAAAAAGGGTGTTGTTCATGTTTTGGTTTGTTTATGACTTTTTCTCTTCAGGTGGAAGGCACCTTCTCTTTATTATTTTCTTCACAATTGTATCAAAATCCATTTATGTGAATATTCAAGAACTATATGATATCATGAGAACAGACTGTGGGGAAAAAAAAAAAAAAAAAAAAAAAAAGAAAGAAAGAAAGAAAGAAAGAAAACATACCAGACAAAGGTGTAACTTTTGAGGTATAGTAGATTTACAAAGTACCATACACTCGACCTGGAAATATTGCCACAGTCTCTTACATTCATTACACAGATGATTTCATCCTCCTTATATATCTGGGTGATCTTTATATCCTAACTTACAAAGTGAAATAAGGTATATGACAACTCTGAAATTCAGTCCCAGAGACAGATACTTTGTGTCTAAATTTATGGAGATGCTTTGAAATTTTTTAATGCAGTTTTACATTTTAAAAGTGTCTGGAATTGCTAAGTGTTGTGTGTTAACACCAGCAGGCAGCTCAGCAATATGCAGCCACTTCTCCCACAGTGAGATGGGGAGAGAATTGGAAGAATAAAAGTGAGAAAACTTGTGGGTTGAGATACAGACAGCTTACTAGATAGAGCAAAAGCTGTGTTCACAAGCAAAGCTAAACAAGAAATTCATTCACCACTTCCCATCAGCCGGTCATTTCCAGGAAAGCAGGACTCATCACATGTGGTGGTTTATTTGGGAAGGTAATCACCATCCCTCCAAATGTCCACCCTTCTTCCTTCTTCCCCTCACTTTTATTGCTGAGTATGATGTCATATTGTATGAAATATCCCTTTGTCACTTTGGGTCACCTCTCCTGGCTGTGTCCCCTTGCAACTTTTTGCCCACACCCAACTTCCTCACTGGTGGGGCAGTGTGGGAAACAGAAAAGTCCTTGAGGCTGTGCAAACACTGTTTGGTAAATCTGAAACACAGCACGGTAGGAGCTGCTATGAAGAAGATTAACTCCGTCCCAGACAGACACAGTACATTAAGCTTCTGTTATTTTTTCCATATGAAAACACTGAAATGTTTCTTTAAATGTATTGCATTTAGAGTGAGAATTGACTTCACTAAGTCTTATCTCAGTAGGTCATGTAATAAACTGCAAATTATGACTATCCCAGCTAAAGAAGATGAAAAAAAATACTTATTTAAAACATTCATCTCCTAATAACATTCAGGAACTAATGTATTAGAGTAGTCACAGCCATAACACATTCATATGTTATACTGAGGTCTCTGAAAAGTAGTTTTAAATAAAAACAGTTATAACAACTTGGTTGGTTCAAGGAATTATAACAATGAGAGAGTGCATATAAGTGGCAAATAGTTAAGCAGAAAGCAAATGATTCACTATATCCCTCAAACCATCACATACTCTTTCAGCATCAGAAACGCTATGAAAATGGAATATGTGGGCACACACTTTGAAATATCACCTTTTCATCTGATCGAAGTAAACAAACAACTTGCACACCTCAGCAATGAATTGAAGTGTTTCCTTTTACCCTTGGGATGCAAAATGAGAAAGAAAATAAGCACTACATTCATGCTTTGTGGTTCAGGAGCAAGCAATTCTCTGCCTTGTTTTCTCTAAAGAGTATACAGGAGCTTGCTTGTGTAGTCTGCGAATATAAAATCCAGAATGCAACTATAGTTAACATGTTTCAGAAAGCATACCGGTTCCACATGTTCTGCCTGATTTCTGCTGCTGGAATAGCTGATGAAATATAATGCCTTTTTTCTTTCTGGGAAGGGATAGATCTTGAGCAGAATAGTAAATGTCTTGTTTTAATGCTAGCAGCCAAGATGCGGTAGTGTTTGAAATGCATGGTTGGAATACATAAATAATTGTGAGACTTCTATATAGAGGTGGAAATTTTGGAGAATAAGGCTGACAAAACGACCATAATAAGAAAATGATACAAATGTCCTCTTCCAAACCTGGAAGTGTTTGACCCTTCTTGAGTGAATGTGTGGGTTAAATTCTATTCCTACATATTAGATGGAATTTCCGCTAAAACTGAAAGTTGGGTTGCTGCTTCTGCACTGCCACCATCAGCCAGAGCTGAGGATTCAGATGATAACAACCATGCCCACTTACGCATCTGCCTCCAAATCAGATACCATAGGAACATTATCATCTGCAGTGCCTTCTACCTTAACTGAGTTACAGAACACTGTTCTCTAGTTCTGTGCAAGAAAGCATTATGTGGGAAAACAAACCCTGGCTCCTGGATGACTGTGGGATTGCACATGCAGTCCTGAGAATTCTGATCTCCCACTTGCAGTGAAATGCAGAAGAGTTTGCTTTTCTTTTGGCACATTGTACTGCACGAGTAATTGAGATAGCTCAAATCTTTGCTGCTTCTCTTATTCAGATGTGTATTGTTTTTCCCTTTACAGCTCCCCAAATACAGTATGTAATGACTTTGACTCTGCTTTTTCACCTCTCCTTTACATCTGGATCCTATTTAAGAAAAAAAAAAAAAAAAAAGAAAGAAAAGGAAAATTGTTTTTTAAAGTCAGAAATGTACTGAACTATCTAAGTAATTATTTCCAAAGTGACTTCTCCAGTTAGTTAGATTTTATGACCACCAAGATGCATCCTCAGCCACATGCAGGAAGCCAATGCTGACATTCAATTTTCTGGATAATCAGAGAAGTGCATAGCACTCCATACAGCTAACGCAAAGAGGCTTGGGATCATTTCCTTATCCGGCATGATTCTCTAAATGTGTTAGCTGGAATTCACATTGGACATAAACAATTTTACATTCTGCACTCAATACAATTTAAAAGTCACGTAACATTAGTAAAGCATAAAAGAAAAAATGCTAACACCAAGTCTTTCACATCATGACTGTGATGGCTACCTAATCTTTAATATAGAAGATCACTCTTTAAAATGAAAATTCTTTTCTTGGTTTTGGGTTTTCCCTGCTGTGCATATAAGTCTTTGGTGTAGTCAGTTTAGATGGGCCTGATTCTTAGATTATCAAACAGCTTTGTTTATCGAGCTATCTTTAAAAATCAGAAAAGGAATAGGCAGGCATTTTAACGCTGTTAAGTGATGAATCATTTCCTTCTTTGTAAAGATGTTTCAAGAACCTTATTCCAAGAACAGGGGCTTGCAGGCTACTTTTACAATGCTTCAGAGATTTGTTTATGTCAGATTTTGCACTTTTGTCCTCTTTTAAAACTTTATATAGATATAATTAGTCTAAAATCTCATGACTTCACCCACTTTTTAGACCAAGGAAGGACAGGGTTGTTTGTTTTCCATTGAAGGGCTTGTTACAATTGCCAGCAAAAATATGAAAGTCTTGAATGACAGAGCACTTTCTGTGAAGTCTGTTTGGAAAAAAAAATAAACAAAATCTTCACATTTTCAAGGGCACCTGTATAAAAACAGTCCAGAAACACTGAGTGTCCTTGTAAAACTAAAGTAAAAACATGCATTTTTCTGCAGTCAGTCCCTGATTCTGTCACTCACACAGCTCTGGGGCTGTATATGCATATGATCAGCAGTGGCCCATTACCTTGTCACCCCAAAAGCACACCAGCCAGCTGATGACTTCTTATGCCCCCTCACCACTCCTCTTTTGCTCTAAGACAACTGGTCTTTACTGCTTCTCCAGTTATTTTATCTGCCTGCCACTGCACATCTTGAGTTGACCCAAATTTGCAACGACCTCCACTCGTCCTCTGGGCCAGTTTGAGGAGGAGATGGAGAAGAAAGAGGAGGCTCTACTTCCCTTCTCCGCAACTCACTACCTGTGTGACATGAACCAAACTGTAAGTCTCCAGAACATTTACTTCCTTTGCCAGAAGTTTAGACCAGCACACATTGTTAGTGAAATTACTTGCGAGTAATACTGTCCCCCTTCCAGACCCATACAGGGTCTGCTCACTGTCTGGCCTGGCCTTTCACAAGGAGTGGGTGAGAGATCTTTCTGACAGCACAATCTCATATCAGTTCAATCTGTTCTGCAACTGTGCTGCAACTACATTTTTCAAAGCTATATTTTTTCAAAGGCAATTTTAAAATATTTTTTTTTCCTGCTTGATTTCTCTACTTTTAAAAGGCCACACAGGAAGATTTGTTGGCAATTTACTTTATAGACAGCAGTGGCATACAAAAAGGATACCACTTGCCAGCTAGATGGGCAATCATTCATAAGTCCTGGTCACAGACTTGTAATGCTTGATGCCATGCCAAGGCAGAGTTTTATTTCAGTCCATTTCCACCATTATGACTGATGCAAACCCTGTTTTTGTAATGGCCCTCAAAAGCGAAATGCTGCTTTCTGCATCATGTTCCAGGATGACAGAAGGTGACAGAAATGCAAAGGAGGATCTGGCAGACTGCCAGGATTAGTGCCTTCCTTACAGAAATTAATTCCAGAAAAATAAACCTGGTATAATCTGGGCAGAAAAGGTCAACATTTCTGTCAAAATGTTAGGTCCTCTTTCTCTACTTCCTGCACCTTCCTTTTTAGTTTTGTGTCCTAAACACTTCCAACTGGAAAGGTACCCTGAAGTCATCTCTTTTGAGAAAGACACAGCTCTAGAAGCTGAAGTCTTACTGTCTGAAAATATTCCAGCCATATCTGATGTTCTGCACATAGCTGTTTTCAGAACTGTGTGTCCTGTCAGGGCATATAAATTCAACAGGCTTTGTAAACAAGTGGCCCAAAGGGAGCTGCTACCAGCAGCATGATAAATATTCAAGACCCAGTCAGACATAATTAGTTTATTCCCTTATGTTGACTTTTATACATCCCCCTTCCTCCAGTCTGTATATTTTGTTAAAGTTCTTGCTTTAGAACAAAATCCTGCCTGGGCGTTTTTATCCTCCAGTACAAAGAAAATCTTCTGGCTCTGCAATAGCATTGTAAGTGTATCCCATATACACAGGAGGGAAAAAATCATCCATCTTTCCTCCGGTCTAATAGGAACAGCAGAGTTTTATTATCCTCCGTGTTTCTTCTGAAAGGAAACATCACAATTTATATACTTTGTGCCTCCAAACCTTGTATACTTCTGCGTCTTTGCTTGGATATTAAATTTTTTAACATGAAAGAGTGTAACTTACAGTCTCATTCCTATTAATGGTAAAAGTGTCTTTGCTGCTGTATGACCCAGAAATTCTGTGAAGTGCCTTTGTTCCTACCAGAAGCATTGCACAAAGCTGGAAAATATAGAGTTGTGGGAATTGTCTATCACAAAACATATTTCATTGTATATTTGCAAAATTAAGCATAAACACATTAAAAAGAAATGTGACACAGGCAGAACAATCCACAGAAAACCCAATGAAGAAAAGGGATAACAGATTAATGAATTAAACAAGAAATTACCTCTTCAAATATTGATTTCTGCTGTTTAACATTTGAAGGAAAGTAAGTTGGAATGCTTCTGTGTTTAAAAGACTGATCTCAGCATTCCCTATTCCTTTCTAAATAATGACACTGTATCTCGGCAAGCTCATTGCACAGTACCCCCTTTTGCTTGGTCAGAAGCCTCAGATGTAGGAAGATGACTGGAGGGTGATGAACCTTTCTGGTTATATCAGACATCCACTGCCAGCTGTATTGTATTCCTGTTGTTCAGCTGTTTCTAACATAGAATGAAGATCTTCAGACACCAAAACAGTTACATCAGAGGTTCCTGCCCTCGAGAAGAATCCTGACTAAGCACCTTTTTTTTGCAATGTACATACTATTTGATAGTTCATTAGCCAGAATAGCCAAATTTTAGAAAGACTACTTAACATTTAAACCCCATTTCACAATGGATTACATTATTGACCATACCATTATATAAATATTATTAGGATTATCAGACAATTTAATGTCAAAGAGGAGTGCCTTAAAATGCAGCTGTATGTAGCTTTCTTCAAATCTCAATAAAGTTCAGATCAAATGATTGGCATTGGCTCATCTCTTCTGAGAGCAGGAAAATGTAAACACTTATGTGCTTAGAAACATTCAGAGGATAAACACTGAGAATACTAAAGCACTCTAAGGTATTTTCTGAAATAGCTGAGATATAATCAAAACTACACTTGGAGATTTATCAATACAGTGCAGTGGTGCTTAGTAAAGCTGTCAGGGCCCTGAGGGCACTGCCAACACTTTCTGTCCCTGCCCAGCCCACTCAAGGCATCCCGCCATCCTGTCCAAAGACCAGGACCCCCTTTCAGCCTCTCTGGGTCTGTCAGTCCCTGCCCCAGCAATGCCACAGCAGTGTGGATGGACCCTGGCATCAATGTGTTACTTCTCTGACTCTGGACAGACCTTTTCCCTATGACCACCCTTGTCTTGCACATGCATTTTGGTCCCGTTGTGCCACCATTAGTCTTGCTCATCTCTTGGCTCATCTTCCCTTGAGGAGTAACTCTGCTATTGCTGTCCCCTGATAAAAGCACAGTGAGAGTATGAGGCAGAGTTCTTCAATCAGAAATTAACTAACTAAATAGATGTTACTGGCTAGATAATGTGAATGATGGTGAGCAAAGTGATTTTATTTAAAAAGCAAAACTCTAAGTGCCAGAGCTGTGGTATTACAGAATTAACAGTGTCAAAGGGCAGTATTGGAAATAACTTCTCTTATCTCAGACCAAAGAGCTTCTTCCTCTGGAAGGGGCATCTGGTTAGTTGCCTCAGGACAAGCTACATGACTGTGCAGCTTCACAAGCAGTTTCACAATACCTAACTGATCTTTTTTCCCTGCCTTGAATCTGAATAATTAGGTAAGAAAACAGCATTCCTTCCAAATCTTACCCATTTCATAAGTGCTCAATTTTTTACACCTTAATTCCAATTTCATCTTTTACCCTCTATTCTTTAGTTGCTAACAAGTCAATGGAATTATACAGCAAATATATATGTTGAACAGAATGCACATTGGATTAATGTAATCTAATTTAAAGTAATCTGAACTAGTCTATATGTAAACTAGTCATCCTGAGCTTTATTAAGCAATGAAGACAGAAGGGTACTTCTGTCCCCAACTCTCCATTCTCACTGCCATGATCCGTTGGCTAAAGACGAGGGAATTTTGCATCTTCAAGCATTAGTGTGGTGAGACATGTTCTGTGCTCCTCATCTTCAGGACCTCCAGGCAAGGCATAAGCCATTGATTTGCTTTCTTTGAGTGCTGACTGGGCGAGTGTCACACCATGTCCCTTGTTCCCAGGACCTGATGACTTGACATCTGTGCGGCCTGGCAGAGATATGTTCTGTGGGTCACCAGTTACCTTCCCCTCAGTGTCTCTGCCCTTGCTGATGGGTGAGCTAGGCATAATCTAGGGGATTGTATGTGGGTTCTGTCTGAAGCTCAGCCTGCCAGAGAGCCTTTCCCCTCCAGGACATCCCTCTCAGTTATTGGCAGTTCCCAAGAGTCAGGATGAAGTTTGGCCTGGTCTCCATTGGGCTTGGTAACTGTGCATGTTTTCTCCCAGAGACACATGAGGCTTCTGGGCAGGGGAGTGATGGCGGCCTGTCACTTGGGAGAGACGAGGCCAGGATCAAGCTGTGCTGCAGTGCTGCATGCTGCTGCCTGTGGACCACTTGCAAGGCAAAGGAGGTGCAGGATGGAGGTGCTTGCATTGCTCAGCTGATCTCTGAAGCACCAGCAAGCCCAGCCTAATTTCACAGGCATCTCATGGTTGAGGGTGGCCAGGCTGATCCTGGCCCCAGGCTACTCTCTCCCATTCAGCACAGAGCTACTGGGGCCTGTGTGTGGGCCTTGGCCATCCCAGAGAATCAGCTCTGTCTGAGAGAAAATCCCCAGGCCTGTAATAAATGTGCCCGGGACAGAGGTGCTCAATGCCACCCATCTGGCCCCAGCTGCCTGTGTCCACCATCCTGGCAACTTCTGTGTGGGTCCCAGACAGACATCCTGCACTGGAACCCATCACTGCTGTCAGCAGGCTGACTATGGTGCTGGTGGTTGTTGTGGTTGTTAAAGGGACAGCAGCACAGGGGAAGAGGGGCTCTTCCTCCCAGTTAAATTTGCTGTTGCTGTTAAAATTTTTTGCTCTCTTTTGGGTTCTGCTGGTGCCCATGCTTTGCCTAGCCCAGGTCTTCAGGTGGCCATTGTAGGGACAGCAATGAAGATGATCTGTAATGTTGGAGACAATTGTGTTTCTCTGTACTTCAGTAATCTTAAAGAAAAGGAAGAAAGAAAAAAATCTCTTTATTCTGAAGCAGTGTGGTGGGTTAACTTTGGCTAGCAGCTATATTCCCAGCCATCCATCCTTCAACCTCTACCTCGCCCTGCAACCAGAAGGAGGGAGAATAAATGAGAGAATATTACTTATCAGTTACTGTCACCTGCAAAACAGATTTGACTTGGGGAAAATTAATTACATTTACTGATGATTAAAATAGTTTTAAATTTTGAGAAACAAAAATCAACATTAAAACACCTTTGGTTAGGAAGGCTCTACGGAGAGATCTGGATAGGCTAGATAGATGCGCTGAGGTCAACTGCATGAGGTTCAACAAGGCAAGTGCCAGGTCCTGCACTTTGGTCACAACCACCCCAAGCAATGCAGGCTTGGGGCAGAGTGTCTGGAAAACTGTGCAGAGGAAAAGGACCTGGCAGTGCTAGTTGACAGCTGGCTGAATATGAGCCAGCAGTGTGCCCAGGTGGCCAAGAAGGCCAAGAGCATCCTGGCTTGTATCAGAAATAGTGTAGCCAGTAGGACTAGGGAGGTGATCGTCCCCCTGTACTCAGCACTGGTGAGGCCGCACCTTGAGTGCTGTGTTCAGTTTTGGGCCTCTCACTACAAGAAGGACATCGAGGCCCTGGAGTGTGCCCAAAGAAGGTCAACAAAGCTGGTGAAGGGCCTGGAGCACAAGGCTTATGGGGAGCGGCTGAGGGAATTGGTGTTGTTTGGTGTGGAGAAGAGGAGGCTCATGGTAGATCTTACTGCTCCCTACAGCTACCTGAAAGGAGGCTGCAGTGAGGTAGGGGTCAGCCTCTTCTCCCATTTAACTAGTGATAGGAGCAGAGGTAATGGCCTCAAGCTGCACCAGGCAAGGCTTTGGTTGGATATTAGGAAAAATTTCTTCTATGGTAGAGTGGTCAGGCGTTGCAACAGGCTGCCCAGGGAAGTGATGGAATCTCCATCTCTGAAGGTCTTCAAGAAATGTGTCGATGTGGCACTCAGGGACATGGTTTAGTGGGTTGACGGTTGGACTAGAGGTATTTTCCAACCTTAATGATTCTATGATTCCCTCCACCCCATTTTCCAGGAGGAGCCTCTGTCTGTTAGTGGAAAGCAATGCATTTGGCTGTCCTGTTTGAATTTCACAGGGCTTTAACATAACAGGATTTGGCTTGTTTCTGCTGCAGTTTATCTTGACCTCTCACCTTTCACACTTCAGCTGCAATTTGGTCTCAGACTAGTTCAAATGAGTCACTGGCACTTGAGGCCAGCTGGCGCAGTCTGACTGTAAAGTAGATCTCTGTACTTCCAGTTTAATTTTGATCACAAACTGAGGAAATCTCCCTGAGACGGCATTTCCCTGCAAAATTAAATGAACGAATGCTAAGTACTAAAGGCAATGATGATTCCAGCTATCAGAGAATCAAGGAATTATTTGGTGCTTCCTATATTCTGGCACTCGCAGCTATATCCATCATGTCTCATGGCTATTCCAACAAAGGACTTCAGCCTCATACATCAGGAGTCTGGTGATATTCCACTCACTGTTAGACATCTACCTGGAAAATTAGATGTCAAAGAGTGGCAGCTCCAATGCCTGTGAAGCTACTGCTAGAGCATTGGCAAACGCTGCCCCAGGAAGTTGTGGAGTCTTCTTCCCTGGAGGTGTTCAAGAAATGTTTAGATATGGCACCTGGGGACATGGATTAGTGGGCGTGGTGATGTTAGTTTGACAGTTGGACTAAATGATCTTAGAGGTCTTTTCCAACCTTTAAGATTCTATGATTCTAAGCTATCTTCATTAAAAAAAGGATACTGAGGAACTGTTTTTTTCACATCTTGTTCCTTTCTGGAGCTTTCACACAAACTGCAAATGGAGGACTCATTTCCTTCACCTCAGGATGTACTCATATGTTTAAATTTTCATATCTTTGTATTCTAGAAGGCAATGCATAAGTCTGTTATCAAATGAATAAATAGAACACTAATAAAACAAACAAATAATCAAACAAACAACAATAACAACAACAAAAACAAGAAAAAATATTCCTTTATTTGAAACTACAGGAAGATTTGCAGTGTGAGGGGGGGAAATATTATCTCTCCCACCTATGATCAAAAAGATCACAGCACTAAGTCAGGATGCAGAAGATATGAGCTCATCTTGTTCATTGATCAAAACTGTCAGGGATTGCTATCTCCCTGACAAAGCCCAAAATAGTTGACAGTATGTTATTCTAGACAACATCTTCATATTAACAGATGATAAAAAGGATGGCCTTTGCCATACACAGTCAAATTTTAACTTGCTTTATAAGTCTCATGACAGGTTGCCTGTTCTTGTGGTATTCACTGGAAATTTATCTTTTTTCTGGGTAATTTATAATATATAATTTATGATATATAATTTAGAAGACATTTGTTTTCTTTTCCCATTATACTTTTGCTTTCCTTAGATGCTTTCTTTTTCCTTGGATACTTCTTGTTTTTCAAAACTGACATGTTGCATGGGAATGCAGTGAACAGAGCTGAACAAACTCAAAAATTCTGTGTCTGAACAGAAATGTAGGAAATCTGGGTGCTAAACTAGCTGTCTATGGGAAAGGACATGGAGCATATCTGTTGATAATCTGACTGGAAAAAGCTGTGGGACTCTCATTCTGTCAAGGTGGTCTACTTTACTTCAGAATACTGATAAAAGAAACTGTTGATTTTGAATATCCTGCAGAGCTGTACATCTACTCTCTGATCAGCTTCAGCACAAACACTGTAACAAAGTGCCTTCCTTCCCTTTCCATGTTGGCTTTGTTTTTCCTGGAACTACAACTATACTGCCCCATAGGCTGCTGAAGTCCAGCAGCGCCTTTAAGAACTCCAGGCTAGACCCTTTATGCATCAGCTCTGCGTAAACAGTACAAGCAGTACAGTAGAGGAAGACTGTGTCAGGTCTGTCTACCTCTGTGATGTAGTTCAGGCAGGAGCTCAATATCCTGAATGTTCTTACTTACCATCCCTTAGTTCACATCATAGAGCTAGCTTGGGTTCTTCAGATGGAACTAAACCAGAATATAATCTCTAGGAACAAAATTAGAGTACAAATATGTATTCAATCCATACGACCAGACTAAACCTAGTCTAATCTGAAAATCCCTAAGACACCCCTGGAAAATCAGGTCTTCATCCGTTTATCGCTTTTAAAATCTGCTATACAGCTCACTAATGCAGGAATAGCTGTCTGCCGTAATTCCCCTTCAGACTAGCTTTTCCTGATAATAGTAGAACAAAAACATACAGCAATCTCAATGTATGAATTCAGCTAATATAATCTATAAATTCCACCTCATTTTCTTCCCTTACATCTAACTATTATGCATTAAAAATCTGGCAGAGGGCTCTGTCAGATTGAACTATTGAACTCAGAGTGGCAAAAGTCCCTTCCCAGGCAACGCATTTAAATCATTTTCAAAGTTAATTTCCTGCTCCCAGACAGAGAACAAATCTAATCGGGTTTACTTCATTCTTCTGACGAACACAAAAATGTTGCTTGCATACTCAAAAAGGCAAAGTGTCCTAGAAGGCAGCCAGAGATCTTGCACTGCAGTAGCCAAAGAAAGCTCTTCTACAAAGCAATGTGTATGGATCAGCATGTGAATGGAGGTTCAGATTTAACCTGTGAGATCTTTTTGGTCTCCTGCTAACCCCTTTTTATAATGAAATTATGAACTGTCTGCAAGCTAACAACACACATCGTAGATTGAAAGTAGTCAGAAAAAAAAATCTTGTGTGGTCACAAGGGATGTTACAGAAAACTGGCTGTGCATTTAAAATGACCCATCTCTAGTTTCTTTGGATTCCTAGTGGCCAACAGTTCCCATAGATTCTAAGGATATTTCTATGAACATTTCTAATAACCAGACTTCCATGAGGACTGAAAGAACCGAATGAGGTCACTAGATGACTAAAGAGGGGTTGTAGAAGGGGGAACAAAAATCTAATTACTTTAAAATGTATGCATCTATATCTATGTGATATAGCTTAAGATAATACAGGGTTCATTAACATCTGAATAACTGTATTATCAAAGACAACAAATAACCAGTGATACCTTTCTAAACAAAAGAGATAACAGATTCTATTTTTGCGTGTTTTTAAAATTCCATTGAAAAAGGTCTGTAATAGCACCTGAACTACTATGTATTTCTCTTTCTTCTTTTGACAGCAATAGTGATGGGTATTTTTGTGAAATAGCAGATGTATATTTAAGAGGTATTTAAGCAAGTTAATATTAACTCACTAAAAGTCAAGGTTGATTT
>VXAV01012033.1:59584-71352 GCA_013399715.1 Alectura lathami
AGGCTCAAAATGTGTTCAGCTTAATGATTAAATTGGGAATTGGTAAAGCCAGCAAACAACTCCCACAAATCATTGTTTCTCCAGATAGCTTTAAGAATATGATCTCCCAGTTCTCCTTGATGCTGCTGTACATGTACAAGCAAATCCCCCTCATGAATGTTTTAATTTAGAGGGCTTATGTTCAAGTCATTGATCCCTTTTTTTTTTTAACTGAAAAGAAATTATTTAGAATAATGAAATTTTGTAATTATTTTCTGGCCTACCTTGAATAAACAATTGATGTGATGAATTTGCAGTTATCTGGCAAAAATTTTAGTTAAACATACTATTCAATGGACTTATTTTTCTTTTAGGTCTTCACATGGACTTTGTCAGTTCTGTCCTGTGATGCAATGAATTACCCATTATAAGCATTTTAGAAAGGTTTCTTTGTAATAGTTAAGGTGAAAATATTACAGTTATAAACCCATGATGACATTTGTCCTTTGCTGTAATGATGTCAGAGTCTTTTTCCATCTACTAAAAACTTGTCTTATAAAGCCCCCAAAACCTTGTGTAGCCATTGTGCAGGGATTACATGGTTTGCCACTGAAAATGCTGTTGTTGCAGCAGTTAATGGCACTGTAAATGAGACAGGCAAGCCTTTAACTACCATACACACTCACAGACTGATTCTTTGGATTTCTGGATACAGTAAATGGTCGTATCTTGTTCAGCATGTAGTCTTATGTATAAAGGCTAAAATCAGTCTGTGACTAAGCCTGTCTGTGATGTCTATTTTATATGGCCAGAGCTTCTCTATCGTATCTTTAAAAAAGAAAAATATTTGCATAAGTTTGAAAGGAGAATCAGAAAGGTTTTATCAGCCTAAAGTTATATGAAAGAACAGAAAATAAACACGCATATAAACAAGTATGTAACCCACAAAGGAACTGAAATATATTAACAGACTTATGCATTATGCTTGCTCTTGCTGTGTAAGTCTTAGAACTATACCCCTTAAGGTGCACATCTGATTTGATAGTCCAAACTTCTAAGTGCCTGCAAGTCTCTAATTTAAAGTTTTCCTTTCCACTTCCCCAAAGTAACAGATGTAAGAAGATGAAATGAACAAAACTGTATTGAATGATTTCCCGTTTTCATCATCTTGGTGTCTTAGTTTTCTTCATTTAAAATCATTTCATGTCACTTTACACTGAATGAAGTCACATTTCAGCACAAAGGAATGTATGTTTCATAGTGATTGCAATACAAAGGAGGTAACTTGAATGCAAATACTTATACTTCAACTCTGGAAAATTTTCCAAATTTAAATGTAACATTTTATATTAAATGACATAACACCAGATTTTGAATGTTCAGGCTTCAGAGAAGAGATACACATTTCCACAAAATTGTACTAAGATCACATTCTAGTGAACAAAAGAAAATAACAACTGCTCAATCAAAAATTCAGCTACCTAGAATGTCAGAAATTTAAGCAACATGATGTGTCACAAGGCTTGCAAGACATTTAAAAACAAGCATATTATAGCACTCACCTGAGGCTCCTACAAGCCATAAACTAGTACCAAATTTTAGGGCAAAATTCACAGAATGGATGAGTTTGAAAAGGATCTCTGGATGTCGCCTGGTCCAAGACCCCTGCTCAAGCAGGGAAACCCAGAGCCAGTTGCCCAGGGAATTCTTGCTGAAGGTGACACTTTCTCCTTTCATTTATTCCTTTTAATACCTGTCATTGGAGTTGTATCTTTCTGGTGGCTGAAAGAGAGAATCCAGATCAATTCATACTGAACATACCATAGTATTCAAGGTTCTTGAAGGTAGTGTGAATGAGAATATTTCAGACTGGACTACAGCACTGGCCTTAAATTCAATGGTGGATATGTTTAAAGAGGTGGAAACAGACTTTTGTGTCTTCAGGTCTATACTACAGTTTTGCTCAAGGTGAGTTAAGAAGAAAAGCTGTGTGTGTCTGTGTTCATTTTGTGTTTTCACAAAAACACCCATTTTGTGTTTTCTGCTCTGTTCCAGATCTTATGTTTTATGAAGAATTTCCATTGTCCCTAGTATATATGCACTAGTGGTGTTTATTTTAAAATGTAAACAAAGAATTTGGAAGCTATGATAAAGTGTTTTGAAGATGTATAAAAATTGTTAATCGTTTTCATTTCTTTCAACATATTCAGACAATGATTTTTTTTTTTTCAATACATTCCTGACAGACACTCCTATCTCTTCCTGACCAAAATAACATTCACTACAAATAATGAAAATTAATATAAATAGATCTCAGATAGAGCATAATTAAAAAAATATATGTAACTTGCAAAGCAAGTCATTTGGTCAGTGATGACTGACTTCCCTTTAACTCTGATTTTGATGCAATAATACCTTGTCTCTGTTCTCCTTATCACTGAAATTTTATATTCTAGAATGCAGCTGCTTGAAAAAAGCTGTTAGTATTCAATATCAGGTATTGCTATCTGCAAGACTTACTCATAACAACAATAATGACAACACATTGCTGCTCTGTCTTTGAGTTTTTGCAAATATTCACACAGAAAGCATATGTTTATCTTTAATTTATTTCAATTTGTAAATATAAAAATAGCTGTCATCTTAATGGTTTGTGTTCTCAGTTGAAAATCACAGGTAGATAAATAAACAAATTGAAGCTGATTTCTCAGAAGTCAACATTATATCCTTAAGAAAGTGAAGTAATACAATATCCTTCTGTCTAAGAAATCTGAGGAAAAAATGGCTTGAGTTAAAACCCAAAGAAATGAACAATATCTATTTTGGCTTTGGTAGATTTGGACTCAAATCTCACCAAGCTCATGAACTTGAAATAACCTTTCAGTCTATCTAATCTACTGTTTCAATGAACATACTAAAGATGCCTGCAAGATGTCTGACTTTAGATAATGAAGTGACCAGGCAGTCTGTAGCATTTCTAAGCCACTTTGATCCACTTCGCTTAGCAAAGATGAAATACTGTTACACATGTAGGTCATGACTATAAGTTTTTAAAATATGTTTTAAAAGATGGCTTTCAGAGCAATATCTACATGCTCAGAGTATCAAATAAATGAATCACAAGTTTAACTCTGTTGTGACAGTGACTCTGAGAACTTGGCAGTGACTTCAATAGACCGCCTACAAATACATGCATACACAAATCTGTTCCCTCAGAGATATACATCTCTGACGTACAGACATAAATTTATATACAGAGGATGCCAAAACAGTTAAGTGTGGTGGCAAAAGGGAACAAAAAACTATCTTCAATGCTATAGAAAAACAGTGAATAACTGGCAAGTCTCCTGTATAACAGGAGCCCTGAAGATCTCAAATTTACCCAAAGCCTGTTTCAAGTCTTCTCAGAACCCTAGGTGAAGACAGTTCAAGAAAATAATAGAAGAATATAATGCCTCTTACCAACAGTGCACAAGAGCAGTGCTACCATCAAAACATCTCCCATGGTTGCTGACTCTTGTAACCCACTGGAATTCACTACCGAGCCCTGTAGGCCCCAGCACTGAGGAGCTCCTTTCTGTCCTTCACAGGGGTCCCAGGAACCTCCCACTGCCTCTGTAACCACAGAGGAGAAGGAGCCACATGACAAGCCAGAGCAAGCATCAACAGCTGGCTGCTCTGCCTAGGCCAGGGTCCTCTCACCTGGGGTGGCCCCGGTTGCCCCCAAAGAGGAGGGCCAGCAGCAGCCCCCAGGATTTTCCCCACCCCACAAGAGGCCACCCCAATGGTAGCACTAAGTGAGCACTCCAAAAAATAAATGAAAGCCACAATAAAAGTGTCCGCATGATTGACAATGCAGTTGGCGTTGCTGTCCCTACTACCCATGCTAGTTTCTCCTTCTTCTCATCCTAGGGGAAGTGTTTCTCGCCTGGATTTTTCAGGGCCAACCTGTGCCCCATCACTTACCAGTCCAGATCTGGCCTCTGCTCAGGGCACAGGCCTCCTTTCCTGTCCGTGCTGCTTGGCACAGGCTGTATGGGATGTGCTGCAAGGACCCTACAAAAGAGCAATCAGTCAAACCAAATGTATTGCCTCTATTTCAAAGAGACATCAAAACTTTATCATGTTGTTTTTCATAATTTATACTATCAGAAAATTGGCATTAAAACTGGAAGGATTATTTTACACATGAAGCCATGAGCTCAGCTTTGGACATCTGAGGTCTGCCAGCAGTAGCCATGGCTTTCCAGTACTGCTTTGGGTGAATATTAGAATCCTAGAATCATAGAATGGCTTGGGTTGGAAGATTCTTTGGAAAAGAATCTGGAAGTTACAATATATCTACTACTGAATGTGAAACTACATCACACTGCCATGAAAAATAATACACATATATCAGGGTGAAGGATATGCAATGTCTCCTTCCCATTCTATTCAACATGGGAAAAGCTTTCTTTACTATATCATACCTGCTCTCTTCAGCAGGAGTGTGAGTTAGGTTCTAAGAAACATACATGCAGAGCAATTAGAAACACTTTACAGGATCAGATGCATTGAAAACAGTCTGTTGACAGGAGAGGAGAGGAGAGGAGAGGAGAGGAGAGGAGACCGCTGCAATAAGGAAGAATTTACTCTCTACTCCACAAGTATGCTGATAGGATGACAATACCTTAAGCTAAATGGAGAATAATTCAGGTGAGAAAACATTTTTTGTGAACAAAGTAAAACACTTGAATACATTACCAGAGGCTGAAGCATGTTCACTTTTTGTACACTAAACCCTATGTCAAATTACTCCTACCTGCTTACTTCTTACATATTTTCAAGGAAATTTTGGCTATGCAGCAGCCCCCTTCATCTTAGTTATCTTCTTCCACAATGTGGCATGTGTGTAACAGAAATTTACTTTTCTTAAACGGAATCAGAACAAAAAAATTCACTGCATTTCAGCATACTCTAGCAAGTAGCAAGATGTCACTGTTTATTTTTACACCAATAATGCAATTTTTGCACCTTTCTGAGGTACTGCCATGCCTGACAAATGCCTCTCCAGAGACAGACTCCAATGACATACTCCCTACAGAGCACAGCACCAACCAAATTCCTTGAGAGATACTTAAGGACCTCCTCAACTTCCCTACAAAAGCAACAGTAACTGACACAGAGTTAAAATTCTAAAAATCTGCATTGCATGGACTTCTTCTTTGCTGGCTGCAGCTTACTAGCTCATGTAGACGAGTAATGACCCAAGTTGCACCTCTCACGTATCAAAGCTGCTGGTTGTACTAGCCAAACACTCCTCCTGTCCTGGCATTCTGGAAGCTTGGTGATTAGGAACTCAATTGCCCCCAATTTACACATCTGCACATGCTTATACCTAGCTGCAATTTAGCCTGGTGGCATTAAAAGCATATCCATGAGAAACAGAAAATTCAAATACTTCCACTTTATGACAGAGTATGAACAAATAAGATTGAAAGATTTATACTACATTAACCATAGGAGAATTCAACCACTATAAATATAGCGTACTCTTGAAATTATAGTGACAATTTGGAAGTAATTGAAGGATACTATGTGTAAATGTGCCTATTTACACAGGCAGGTCCATTCACCCAAAATTGTAGAGAATAAATAACACACAATACAATTTCTTTTATACCAAAATGACACTCTAGAGGAAAAGAAGAGCAGAAGCAGGATAATGTGACAGAAAAAGGCAGGCAGAGGACAGCATAAAAATGCTAAGGGGGGAGAAAAGGAGGAACAGAAAAAATAATACGATGTGCTAAGGAAAAAACTAGCATGCAGAAAGGAGAAATAAAGGTTGGATGACACAAAGAGATTAAATGAAAAGGGTAGGTGTGATGGGGAAGAAAAAATAAGGCACACACACACACAAAGCAAAGCTAACAAAATAGTACACATAAAAAAATAGTTAATATGATGTAGATAAATATAAACATAGTTCAGTGCTAAAATAGTAGAATGGTAGGCTGAGTATTTCCTTCTGGAGACAGAGAGACTTCTGTGAAAATGGCATCAGAGAAAGTGGGAGAAAAGTGAAATATGTGAGGAAATTATGACAAACAAGTAAGATGAAAAATTGTGAGTTCTGCTAAAGTAACGTGATGTGTCTTTTGTGCTGATGTGTTCAAGCTCAGCACTACCTATAATGGCATAAACGCACCTTGCATAAAGCTTCACACCAATGTCAAAATAGATGAGATTTGGGGGTCTGAGGAAGATCATGGTCTGAGGGGGAACAAAAAGGATCACAGCTCCCAGGATGTCTTTGTGGACATCTCGAAGGATATAATTCATAGTGGGTTTTTGCCTTCCTCCAGTACTAGTGACTCAAGGCAACATGTACACAGATTCAGGTGGCCATGCAGTATCCGGGACACCAGCATGGGACTTAAAGTCAGAACTCAGGGTCTGTGAGAAACTGCTTTTTTTCAAAGCAGAAGCTAGAGGCCAGGCATATCCTGCTCCTCCAAGGCATCTAAAATTGCATTTGGTATCTAGGCAGCCAAGTCCAACCTGTGACGTAGTTCTTCAGGGGATAGTGCTTGACTTTGCTGAACATAATATCTGCTGTAAGGGTTTTACATCTGTGTAAATAGAGCTGTATGGAGTCATTTCACAGATGTGTACTTTGCAACCACTAACAGGCAGACAGAACACTACCACCTTGTAACCTGTCTGTATGTGATGTGACTGGAAAGTTGCTGGTAGGAAAATGCTGTGATTTTCTCCTTCTCTACTACTTCTAGAGAAAGATGAAAACCTAACTCAAACTCAAAAGTTCTTCATAAACAGACAGCCAATAAATAGTCCATAAAAAGGTCACCTTGTAAAGCTGTTGTTCTGCTTGTGTAGCTGAGCAAGAAATTCATAAATTCATCAGAATTAGAAAATCGTCTCTACACATAGGAGCACACATAGGAGCAACCATTAGATATGTTTCTCTCTCCCTTTTGACCTGGCACTTGAGAGCTGGTTCTCCTGGATTATGTTTCTGACATAGAAATGTCAACAGGACATAAGAGAACAGGATGCACCTCACCCTCTTAGACCTTCCAGAAGTTATTGACCTCACCCACATCTTCAAAGGAGACTATCAATTTTCAGTATCCTTTTCAGCTCTGCATCATTTGCCTGATGGGCATTTTTTTCATCAGATTAACATCTCCAGTGTCTATCTGGCTTTTTCTTATCCTTTTATTGCTTCTGTGAAAACAGTTTGAGGAACATTTTTCTAACTGGTACCAGATGTACAATACAGGAGCAAAATATAGACAAATATTGCCATTACACATTAAAGCTCTCAGAACGCAATATTTGTGTCAGAAATATATAGTCTAGGTGAGGTGATACATTCTGCCAACAATTTTTTAAAATCTATCAGTTTTTGATTTAATTCAAAAATGTCTCTAACATATCCAATCTGGTGAAAATCCTAGAGGAAAAAACACTCCTTACAAGCAAAAGTAAGATTGTACTTGTCACTGGGCAAGCACAACGGACTATCTGAAGGAGAGGAAAATGTTACAGATTTCCAGTAATTTCACATCTCCTTTTGACTAAAATTGGCAAACAAGGAAGTGTTGTTAAAATGCTTCAAAATTATCTATTCCTGGTATTGACATGTATCAATGACTATTATGTGCAGGTTCCAAAATCAAGCAATAAACACACACACTTCTAACTAGTAGCTGGGGTGAATTTTTAGCATACATTTTTAAATGTGTGTATTTGTCTGCTCACCAAGCAGTATCTCACTGTAATCATGATATATTCAACAAGGTGTCACAGTGAATAAACAAAAATCAGCATGAATGCCAAGCTTGACTCTTTTATTCCACAATTTTTAGGACATATTTCTTCTTACCTTGCCAGTCAGCAGCTCCAAATTCAATTACATTCAGTAATTATTCCCACTTTGCTTATAAGTAAGCTCTTATTAATCATATGTATACTGTAGTCCTGTGTTTTGGATCTCAACATGCACACCACTCCCTATTTTGTTTAATACAGCAGAAATTGAAGGCATACATGAAATGGTGAATCATTCCTTCAATACACATCCTTCAAATTTCAGCTGCAAGACTAGGACTTTATTTTAAAAGACTGCTCCTCTGAATATGTTCTTGTGCCCTGAATTGAATCAAAAACATGTACTTCAAACCCATGAAGAAAAGCATCAGACTGGAATTTGTGAAGTGGTTCTATTTGTCATCTGTAGAAATAGATATCTGAGCAAAGAGGGGTAAAGTTTAATTTCAGTGCACAATAACTATGGTAACACGGGCAGTTGAGATTCATGTGATCAGAGATAGGGAATAAAAACACAAAGTCGGTAAAGACATTCTCGTGTTCATGTGTATGTTTATCAAAGACCATTAGAAATCAGAGAAAAGAATGATCAGATGGCTCTTTCTCAAGTACTCACATTTCTCTATGAAAAATTTTAAAATAGTAACCATAGTAAGGCGGGAACATTATTGTGAGATCTTTTACCTCTTGCCTCTGCTTTTGAAAGTCTTGTCAACACCAGTTACGAAAAATCCGGCATAACGCTGCATTTTAAAGCTGTTCATTAGAAGACTAGAAATGGTTCCAACAGAGAAACAGAATAAGATAGCTGTTCTCAGTGGGCAGTTAAGCGATTGGGGTCATATGAATCTGCTATAGTAAGCTGAGTTTTTTTAAATGTAATAGAAATGTTGTTAACAGATAATATTTATATTTAATATTTATATTTAAAAATTCTTATTTTATGTTCAAATTCATTCCCATTTTGTGTTTTCTGCAAAGTCTTTCTGCCAATACACTTATTATCAGTATATTAAATAAAAATACAGCATTTTTCAATGTAACAATACTATAATGCTTAAAAATTTGTAGAGGAAAACTAACAACATAATGAATGAATAGTAACTCAACTGCGAGATAGTGATGCAGTAATCTTTATGAAACAATATGTTGTGGTTTAACTCAGCAGGCAACTAAGCACCACACAGTCATGCACTCACTCTGGGATGCGGGAGAGAATCAGGAAAAAAAAAAAAGAAGTAGAGCTCATGGGTTGAGATGAAAAAATATTTACTAAGACAGAAAAGGAATAGAAAAGGAAAATAATAATAGCAATTAAAATTATATATGTATATATATATATGAAATAAGTGATGCACAGCGTAATTACCACCCACCAACCGCTGCCCAGTCAGTCACCGAGCAGCAGCTGCTCCCCCAGCCAGCTCCCCACTGGTTTAAAAGTTTTTTCACATGGTGCCATATGGTAGGGAATATGCCTTTGGCCAGTTCAGGTCAGCTGCCCTGGTTCTGTCCCCTCCCAGCACCTTGTGTCCCCATAGTCCCTCACTGGCAGGACAGTGCGACAAGCTGAAAACCTGAAACTTCCTTGGCTCTGTGCAGCACTGCTCAGCAACAACAAAATCATCAGTGTGTTATCAGCACTGTTTTTCTCCTAAGGCCGAAACATGGCTTCATAGCAGACACTGTGAAGAAAATCCCAGTTGAAAACAGAATACAATAATAATTCTGATCACAGGAAACCAGGAAGAGCAAGGGATGTTAGCGCAATCCCAATAAAGGAATTTTGAAGTTTGTTTTTAAAACATTATAGATCAGAATCTTCTTGTTGCTAAATAGCATGCTATTGGATAAAATAGTCCAGAAAATGTTATCTTATATTTTCCAGAAGCTACAATGCAGTCTTTCAAGTTGAAGACTGTCCTTGTGATTTATAATGCATTCGTCATTTGGTGGAGGGAATTCTACTCTCCAGTTTATTTGCTTTTTGGCAATCAATAAAGCTATTTGTACAAAAGTCCCTTTGAATTTGTCTAGTCTGGTATTTTCATTTCTGTGAAGTAAACAAACACGGAATAAATAGGATTTTTTATTTTAGCTATTCCATTTGTGGCTTGAATCACTGGAGACTAATACTTTCACAGTTTAGAAGAAGTTCAAAACATACACATGGGGTCACTTTCATTTTTAAAAAATTCTAGGATAGCAAAAACTAATAAACTTTACTGAACAAACCAAAAGATTTGTAGACTGTAAAAAAAAAATACCAGTATAACTATGACATTTAACAGAACACTTTACAACTGATTTGCATTTTACATTTGGCTGAAAGCAAGCTTCAACAGACTTCTTTTTTTTCCTGTACTTCATGTTTTGTGATGAATTTGTAAGACCAGTGTAAACTTGATCTTGAAAAATTACCCTCTACTTCTATACCAGTAGTATTTAGCTCACAGCAAGTCTGAGAAGCACTTCTGCAGAAAAATGGATTTTCTGACTGTCCAAGGATACATTCACTTTATACATGAACACCAAGACAGGCTCTGCCATCACATTTCTTCTTCCTGAATCCTCTCATGTATTTTGTATTCCAGTGACAAAATTCAGCATCTAGACAACATCTATGTGAAAATTCTTTCCCCTTTTAGTCATGACTTTCTATTCAATTTTCTTTGTTTATTATTTGTCAATCACTTCTCATTTTAGACTTTACAGAGGCGCTTCATGCAGAGACTCTGGAAGCATGTAAAGATATAGGGTCCTGTCATCTTTTTACATCTGAGATGTGACATACATAGTTTGCATTTATGAAGCCTTTCTAGGTTATCTTTGCTCTCTAGCAAGACAAAGACTTTACCAGTGGCATATTTTTTAGTGGAATGCTTATGCAATCACACTTCTATGTGGCTTATTATATGCAAAATTATGTGTTTGTTTATAGACACATCTTTTTGTCCATTACTGCGTTTGTCAATAATTTCTAAACATGTAGCCAATTTCAAGTGAACATGACAGAGAAATGGGAATTTCAAAGTGAAAGGTTCATGAAAGTCCCATAATAAGCCAAGTGAAAAACAGAGAATGGAAAAGGCCTGTATTCTTACCTTTTCTTCTTTGGTCCACATAATAGCCCAGAAAGAAGAGCAGTCTGACCATTTCACACCTGCTAACTGTCCAGTTAGTATGCACTCAAACTGCAAAACATCCACGGACTATATGGCCTCTTGCCTAGGCAGAAGAGGTAGGAGGGAGTGCTTAGATATAAGAGTATTAGAAAATCAGAATGAGGGGAGAGCTATGAGGTGTCAGGAGTAGCCAGGTGGACATGAGACAAAAAGCCACCCACAGAACCAATCTTATGGAGAAATTAAGTGCATTCCTATTTTACTGCCTATTTTTTCTCTGCTCAAGGAACCATCTGCTTGAAGAGATCATAATTAGTTAGCTGCCAGCCAACAAATGGATGGAAAAAAGGACAGCTAGTCTGAACTACTTCACAATTCAAAGTTTTCAGGTGGTGAGAGATATTTTGGTTCTTGAACAATTAGGTCTCTTATTGATAATGGCTTATTGAAAAGAACCATACTAAAAGAAAAGACTGGAATGACTTTAATGAATGTGCATAGTTAACTAGATTAAAGTGCTTTTATGGCTGGTATTCTCAAATAATGGGCTCATTAACCTTAACTATATCAACCTTTTGTCATTATCAAGGTTAAATAATTGAATGGATAGACTTCTGGGGATCTTGTAGTCTTACCCAGACAGAGGACAGCCACTTCCTCATGTGATAGAAACCTGCTGTGTAAAGAAGCAGTTTATGAGAGAGGAAGAATAATAACACATACATGCACAAATAATAAATAATTGCATTTTAACTGTGCGAAAGCACAACAGAAAAAAAAAAAAAAAAAAAAAAAAAAAAAATTGCTAAAAAATTTTACAATGCT
>VXAV01012033.1:92459-119331 GCA_013399715.1 Alectura lathami
GCACCCAGTTTTCAACTTCATAAGCCTCCTACTTAGGACTCAAAAATATCAATACAAAACCCAGAATCTGATAGCAAGTCTCCAGAAGCCCCCAGGAGTACATTCACCTGATTCAGCCTCCCTATTCCCATATGTCTACCTCTTCACTTGAAGTAATACTCTAAAAAACAAATAAATCATTATCAGTCTCAGCTAGATCTCAGTTCAATATCAAGATTAGCCCCAGGTCTTAAACTGCCAACTTTGACATCTGGACTTCAGGCAAAACCAACATTTGGTATAAGTGTAAAAAAGGCATAATTGTTTGCCTGTGGCTAGTCAATAAAATTTTGGTTCCCACATTACCGAAAGCTGTGGCAAAATAAATGACGTGGGCCACCCTAGAAGCATGGGAAGCTATGTTCCCACGCACATCTTTCTTAAAAAAAAAAAAAAAAAAAAAAAAAAAAAAAAAAAAAAAAAAAANNAAAAAAAAAAAAAAAGAAAAGCCCTCCACCTGCTCCACTGAGAGGCTGAGTCTTCCTTTCTCCATGTAATAAATTCGAACTAAATTTTTGACATCTTTTAGGGCAAGCCAGAGCCAAAACAAACCAATCACGTGGTTTATACCTTATGCCTAGCTAAGCAGGATAACCAGAGGACAGCCATTAATCACCAATAAATTACAAACAAATCACAATGCCAAGTCAAAGGTAAAATCAATTACAGTGACAATTAAAGTGGTCAGATATCAGACTTGAAAGCCTTGCAGTTAATAGATGTTTTCATACAATGTAGCAGAGACGGTAGGCTTCAGAACATTCCCCAGAAGGAATAAAGAGGTTAGTTAATAGCAATTATTTGTATAATAAGCTAAAAACAAACTACGCATAAAAATTAACCTAATGAACTGACCGCCTCCCTTGCAAAGAATACCTGTCAGTCAAAGCAATAATAATATTTAATATTACAAAGCTAGTAATTATCCCAGTTACTTTTGGCTGCAATTACATCTCTGGGAGGATGAGAACACAAGAAACCGGAACATCTTTCTTCTTTCAAATGAGTGGTAAAAGGCAAAGTGTGGATTTCCTAGTGGCAAGAGTTGAAAAGACTCAACATTGTGCCTTCTACTCCTATTCCACAAACTTACAATCCGCAATTCTGTGCAACTAATTGTGTCCTTCCATTGATATACTATAGCATGCATGTTTTGAATTTGAGCTGAAGATGTTCAAGAAAGCTGAATTCAAACCTGAATTTCAGGTACAAAGAAAAGCAACACTCAGTAAGGGGAAAGAAGATCCTATGATGTGAGAGGGACCTGAAAGTCTAGGAGAATGAAGAGAATTCAGGTATCCTTCTCCCACTTGAAGCTCAGACTGATATAAACACACAGTTTCTGGTTTTAAGATAAATTGTCATGTGTCTGTCTCCTTCAGAAAATAAAAGCAGATACTTTCTGAGAAGACCATGCAGGCAGTAGTAGAAACACTACTGGTAGAATCATAGAATCATAGAATGACTTGGGGCTGAAGGGACCTTAAAGACCATTTAATTCCAACCCCCTGCTGTGGGCTGGTTGCCACCCACTAGTTCAAACTGCCCAGGAACCCATCCAGCCTGGTCTTGAACACAGCCAGGGATGGGGAACCCACAACTTCTCTGGGAAACCTGTTCCAGTGTAGACCTGGGCTCTTGAACATGGTTCCTTAATTGAGAGTGGTACCTCCTTCAGGCAGGACTACAGGCAGGATCTGGATTTCTGAAAAACAACATCCATAAATCAGTCTGCATTTACATTGCTCCAAGTGACAGCCACAGAACCATGTCTTTCTGGCTCATTTCATCAAGGATTTCTGGCATATGGCCCATAGTTACCATCAGTGGAAAAGTGCCTCCTGCTCTATAAATGAGAAATTTGTGGACAACATCAAATCCACTTTCAAATAAAGTACAAAAATAATTTTAAAAAAACCTTTGAAAATAAAAGACTTTAGGTACAGAATACAATTTTATTGAGTGTTTTATCTGTATTCTACTCCTTATTTCATTCCTACAATCACTTGCCTTCAGAATTTCTCTAACCTATGGATCAAAATTGCTGGGGCTATAGATTTGAAAATTTGTTGCAGTTACGCCATATTTTGAGTTCTCAGCTGGACAGGATCGCTTCATACCAGAGAGCAGATGGCCAATGCATTCAGGCAGAATGAATTAATGCACAAACTCACCTTCCTTGTTTATTAGAAATAAATCCTTGGATTAGTCTTCTGTCCTGTAAAAAGTTATTACAAAAACAAAATTAAAAAAATAAGTATTCATATAAAGATGCATTTGAAAATCATCTGCCACTAATAAAAATAGATAAAAGCTAGCAGAGAAAATGCGAGTACAGAAATGTATGGAAACTGTTCTCATGCTCATATTTTCTGTCATGGAGTCAGCACAAGTAGGTCCATGCCTTTGAAACCCCTGTTTTTTTCCATGAAGTAATTATAAAATGGCATCCATTTATCACTATGAAAATGGATGTGCTCAGTAACCAAACGCAACAGACGGAATAACTAACTACATACATAAGTATTCTTTAAAAGTGAAATGGGCTGAAGCCTAGCTTATCTTTGCTGACAAGTTTCACTGTGGGACGAAGCTCATATGGTTATTATTCATTTTTTAATGGGAAACTTTCTTAAATACACATTTATTTTACCCTTAGTTAGAATTTCAGTTTAACAGTCTACAGAAAGCAGTAGCAGTAGATTGGTTTTGTACTTTTTTTTATTTTAACCATGAAATCAGCTTTTCATTTTTTATTTTTCTAAAAAAAATAAAAAACTTGGAGATATAATGAGCACTATTAACAATCTCAGGCTTTAGGCACTGTGGTGATATGTTTTAGTCTAGATAGAGATATTTGTTTTTAATCAGTTGAGTTCAATGCACTTTTCAAAGCTTGGACAAAAAAAAATGTTATCTTAATGCTTCTGTCATGAAAAGCATTTACCTGAGACAATCTATAATGTTTTAAAGTACTTATAAGTTAATATTAAAACCTCAAATTTCTGCAACTCGTTTATCTCCAAATATTAACCAATTTATATATCGGTGACTAACCAAACTTATCAGTGGTTACAAGGTCTTAATCTATTTTTCCAAACAGATATAGCCATCTTCTTCAGATTGTGAGGTTACTTTTATTCCTAGATGGATGCCAAATGTTGAAACACAGCAATATATGTGAGGCACTGCACTTGGCTCAATAAACTGTAAGGACTTGGCCTGCTGGCTTTACAGCATGCAAGTGCCCTTGTCACCTCTCCTTTTCTGTGCAGACATACCTCTGTCCAGGTGGGTGTCTGCTTGTCCTTCTGACTGAATATATTCTGGAGGATAAATATATCTGCCTTGCACACTAAGTCCTAACATGCCAGGATTTAGTCCACCAGTTGTTTTCGACTTGTTTTACTTTTTTATATTTCTGTAATTTACTTCAGTGGCTAGCTTATTCAAAACTGTTTCTTCCCTGCACACTTATCATTAGCCTTCAATAATGTTTTATGATCCTAAGCCATGAAAGTAAAATCACCCACTCAACTTAACAGTACCTTAACATGTCCTTGAAACACAAGAAAAGACATTAAGACTCAAGAAATCTGAATTTGGTTTCTTTAGTTTGTCCCTAACTTACTGCATGTCCTTGAGCTTTCTGCATTTCTAGCTTCCATCTACAAACCCATAAAAATAATAATTAAATATAATCTGTGTACCCATTGTTATATTCCATATTACATATAGCCTTCTTTTTCAACATTTCACTGCCTTTATTATAGGCCTGTCTCTCCAGCTTCCAGCTTTAAAGCTAGGTTGTGTGAAACATAAAGTGGTAAATTAGAACAAGGTCACTCTTATAAAGGAAAAACACCAATCTGCTGGGTGAGACAAATCAAGATACAGAACTTCCCTTCTGTCTACTGGACTCTACAGGACAAGCTTTTTCCTGCAGCCTTGCTTTCTGGTACAGAAAATTCCAGCATTTTCCCAAATCACAACAAATGTTAATGAGACATGGATAAGCACCCACGATGGTCTGTTCCCAGTGACTTTCCAGGACAACTACATCTCTGAGGGTATGCTCCTCCGTACAGACGAGCTCGGTCCTCTGCAGTCAGGAATCTGGCTCCACCATTGTCCATCACATCTGCATCCTCTGAACAACCTCCAGCAATGCATGGTCAGCCCTCAGACATAGGGTTTGGGTCAAAGAGTAGGCAATGACCAGAATAGCCTGTCATCCTTTTCCACTTCTTTTTGCCTACAAAATACCAGCACATTAAATTATACATAAGAAAGATGAGAACAAACACATCTATATGCTCTGGCAGTCTTCCCACCCCAAGTTCGTAAAGTCCTTTGCATTACAGAGAACTGCTAGGTCTGAAGTGGTTCTTTACAGGTCTCTTCTATACACCTGCCCACTGGTAATTTTTGTCCTTGTGCTGCAGGCTGGAGATCCTGTAGCTCTAAAACTAATTTGCTTGTTTTAGCCTTGCACCTTCATTACTCTAAAAATGAAAGCTCTTTGAATTACTTATTTCTTAGCCGGACCATGTGAGTTCTGTGACAATCCCACAGAGACCAGCTTGCCAAATAAAAATAAATTGTGCTGCCATAAATGTTATGAAAAACCTACTACCCAGCAGAATATCTCCTCGTTATAATGAAAAATATCAGTTGCATTATGGCATGGATTTTTTTTTTCCTGTCTGAATGATAAAGGCTCAGCAGACTGATTGCTTCCCATATAGCAAGAAGGTCATTCTATGAACTGAAAGTTGTGAGGAGTGGACAGACTAGGACTACATGCGTTTTCGTTTAACTGGAAATATTAAATACATATATTATGACACAGAAACAGTCTCACACCTTTTACAGCATTTACAAAAGAGAAGACATCATGAAATTATTGGATATGTTTCTAAGGAATTGTGCGATGATGCTGTAGAAATCACAGAGTCAGTGGTAGAGGCAGAAAAAAATAAAGTTTACTGTACTGTGGAGAAGATATCAGCCTAGAATCTCCAGAGACTACAGGATTGACAAACAGTTGTTGATTCAACAGTGTTTGAATTAAAAGACAGAATAAAAAGGGGAGGGTGAGTTAAGAATAAGTGATCGAGAGGGAGGGGAGGGAGATGTTAGAACCTATAAATAATTCATAGGCTCCGACATGACTAATGTTACCCATTTCTACATATATTATTGAAATAAGGTGTTAGGGGAATGTCATGCTGCACAGTACAATCATTAAAAAAAAAATTGGTCTAAGAAATCCCACAAAAACTTGATGAAATAATGCAACAGGTGGTTGGAACCTGCCTAGAAAATTTACCGATGATCAACAAGGCTGTCCGTGAAACAGTCTAAACTGCAGAGGCAGCAGAAGAGCTATTCAGCAGCTAAAAAGTTCACAAAGCCCAGAGAGATTGATCATGAAAACAAAATGTCCAGACAGCAGAATCTGTGTTATATGTTGATACAGATAAAGACATATGTTTTCACTCTAGGTTGCAGTGTAATGTTGGAGCAACTTGACCTCATTTTAAATGAGCTAGCTCAGGTATTGGAAGCAGTGTAAATACAATGCTATGCGGCAGCATTTATTCTGCAAAGGCAATTAGAGCTCTCTGCTTGCATGGCTAGCTTCCTTCTAATGAGCTTGCTTGCTACTTGCTTATCAAAGTAATCTAGCCCACTGAAAGCTATTTCCAATATCTCTGTAGTCTTTAAAAGGTACATGTACAAAGATGTCACAACAATGTAAGACTGAAACAAATGTTATTGAGACTATACTAGACCATACGGCCAGTTTCCCCTTTGCTAAGGGAAAGGATGCTGAACAAATTCTACTGAGATAGCTCAAGTAAGCAAAAAAGTCTCAAAAATTTAGTTTCAGTTCTGACAACCAACACCCACACCAGCAGTGAACATCAAGTTATTTCAGTTTTATGACCTGGAATAAGCCTGCAGTAGACTCAAAATGGAAAGTAACTTTCCACTGCACAGATTCAGAAGTTGAGGGACCACTTATCCTCTTACACTTTACCCTCCCACCAAAATATGGCAAGGAAAACCCCTCCCTCCTTATTCTTAGTTCTCCAGTCCCCACAGTAGCTCTGCTGTTTGAATCTGCTTTTATATCACAGAATTGCAGAATGGCTGCAGTTGGAAGGGACATCTTGTCCAACCTTCCTGGCTCAAGCTCATTTTTTAGATCATTGTTCATTGATGTACCAAGTACCAAGACAGCTACTTTGTTTTATTCACCCAAAGCTTGTATTTATCACACATTTGGTAATCTGGTTCACTTTTAGGACCCCTTTATGTTTACCACCCTGTGAGTTTAAGCATCTTTTTACTTGATTGTTATCAAATAATTTCTTCTTCAAGTTGAAGTAAAAACATTAAATTTCTATTGCCTTTGAGAGACTTACAACATTTTATCTTAACTAGACCTTAAACAAATTCTTCTTTCATTATATTATTTTCCATAGTAGTGAGAAATCTATTCTGCTATAGCAAAAATTGACTTATCTAGTGCAGCTCAATTTTGACTTGTAATGAAATTCTCTGCTACTGCTGAAAGTGGCATCTTCTAAAATGTCTTTTAAGATTTTTCCCATGACAAATGTTCTAGAAACTGCCTGCACAGCAACATTTATATTGATGACAAAAACAAGTAAATAGAAGAATCAACAAATTTCACCTATTGCCTTCAATGTTTCCAGGTGAAAGAAATTTGTTCACTCATTATTTCAGAAGCAAGTGTCCCATTCACCCACTTCAAAAGCCCTTCACAAGGACTTCTTGCAGATAAGGAACCTATTCCATAAAAGCAACACTATGTATTCAGCCTACCAGTGTTTAAACACTGAATGTCTCCCAAGTTCTTTTCTTTTTTTTTTTTTTCCACAAAATATGTGAACTTGATCTTCCTCAATGCAAAATTAAATATGTTAACTTAAATGACCACTCATGATGCAGTCACTCATTATAGCAGAGCAGAAATCTTAATTGTGTCATCCAACATGGCAAAATTCAGGTTAAATAGCTAAAATTCAGATAAGATAAGAGCACTGAAAACTAGATGTTATAATAGACATAATCAGAGGCACTGATTTCTGTCATACAAAGATGCATACACACACACACACACACAAAATAATCAGCCTCTGTATTTTTTGATTCTATCTTGCCGCACAACACAGAAGCATACAAATTTTACTATTATGCAACCTTGGGAACAGTAAACATACTTTCTCATGCATAAATTTGGTCTAAAACACCAACTAAATTTCAGCCCTTGACACAACCTATTGAGGCATTAAAAAGCAACTGGAAAATGAAAGGAGATAAAAGGGCTATACAGATACCTTAAATCCTAAAATTAGATCTGATCACATTCCTAGAATCAATGAACAGATCTCTCAAACACATCTCAGAATATGATCCAAGTTTCAATCAAGGTTAAAACGAACCTATTCGAGTGGCCTCCAAGCCTCTAGCAAGGGAAAGGAAGTTAAATTGATGGTTTTCATACAGATCAATATATTTATTTGGATCAGATTGGCTGAATGTCCTGGTTGAGCTACTCTGAATGTCCCCAATGAATTCCCAACCCTCAAGCACATGCACAGTCATCTGTAGCCTTTGCAGCTGTTTCCAGCTGCAGGACCCTCCCCACAGACATGTCTAAAGTAAAACTAGGAAGGAGCACTAGCTCTATTAGAATGCGTAAAACATGTAGCAAGCATTATTAAAAGATAATGATACCTTCTTCAGCATTACGTACTTTCAAGTTACCTTTACAGAAGTCTTCACTTAAGTACACTCTGGGGCACAAAACATGCTTTTTCACTGAATTCATAGTACTGGCAGCACTGCTGGCTTAAATGTTTCTGTCCATAGCAAGACTGGCAACATGGACTGCCACTGTGCTCTGACATTGTGCCCAGATTCGTGCTTACATGTTGATAGGATAGATGGAGCTCATCCCATCTTACTCAGAAAACAAGGTGTCTAATGATCTGGCAAGCTAGAAAGGCTATCTAAAATGGGTGAGATGAATCAATGGACACATGCATGTTTTTGTACGCACTGTTACTGCCATTGTGTACCTGTATCAGGGTCCTTAGGGAACGTCTTTCCACTCTGCGTATGCCATCTTTCTTAAGAGACAAAAATAAAACAAAACAAAAAGCTAGTCTTTTAGTAATCATAATCAACACAATCAATACAAGTGGAGAAAATAAGAGGGAGAACAACAACAACCGAAAAAAAAAAATGCAACAACAGAATAATGAGAAAGAATGAGAACTAATGAATAAAAAACTAAAGGGGCAAATAAAGGAGAGGGAGGACTACAGACAGAGGATCAATAAAACAGAGAAGAAAACAGGTAAGGAAATGGGAAACAAAAAGCCAGGATCAAGAGAGGGATAAGAAGTAAGATGTAATTAATCCACTTACTCAAATTAATACAATTGACTTAAAAGCTATAAAGAATTCTATGATATCCCTTATGTGTAGTAATCATGTTCATTCATAATTCAATCTTGCTCTTGCAAATTTTATGGGAAAATCCAGTATAACTATTTGAAAAATAGCCTACTATTCCTCAAATAAAAAACTAAAATAGCCTACAGTTTGACAGTGTTAGTATCTCGTTCTTGTGAAAGATAAATTCAGCTTGTCCACTGGAAAAATGAAACCAAAGGCATTTGTTTGATTATTGTGTCTCGAAAACTAGTGAGATTTTGCAAATCCATGTCAGTAGAAAGACATCACGTCCTAACACCCAGCTGCAGTATAACATGAAAATTTTATTATTGTATCAGTAAGACAACAAGAGAAACACACTTTCATCTTAGTTCCTATAAATTACACTACTCCTATTAAATCAGCTGCCTAGACTGTTGAAGTAAAATTAATGTCAGCATGAATTAATGCCTCCAATCTGCACTGAAGAAATTTTGATAATTCAGTCTGAATGAAATGTGGCAATATCCTTTTCATTCAAAGGCCATCCTCATGTTATTTTTTGTTGGTTGGTCTTAACCTACTACAGGTTCTCTAAAATTGCTTTATGTGGAAGGGAAAAAAAGTTGTGAAAATTAATCCACTTGTAAACTGTTTCTTGAAGAATAACAGAAAATGGACCTGATGAGTATATATAATTTCAGTACTTTTTGTCTGAAATGATGTAAGAAGGCAGTTTATAACTAAACAAGGATTCCTACCAATCATATGCTGTTATAATCCATCTTACTGAGGTAAAATCCATTTTACAGAGGCACAAAGAGTATATAGGCTGATGAACTGATAGCATGTAAAACCTCCCAATACACAATATACTGCTCAAATCAAGTTGCCAGTTCGAGTTTCTTGCCTACTAGTATCCTCTTTCCATTTTTAAGTGAGACCTTATGTAAATTCAAAATGAGCTTATTTTACTGTCCTTTTGAGAAGCAAAATCCAGAATATCCAAACAGGAGACAAGTATATTTTAAATTGTGATCAAATTCACCAGCAGCAAAGATTATGATTAGAAATGGTATTGAAAGAACAGGGATTTCTAATCTCTGAGATACGGTTCAGTTGTGTTAGTTGTGGAACAGGACCTGTAAGACATTGTGTTGAATATCAGATGCTGTTCTATTCTAAATAATAGGCTCATGTTTGTAATCTTTTTTTCTATTCCAGTTTCTAGAACACACTGCTTCACAACACTTTAGCAAGATATGATTCTGTGTTGGAAGAGAATTTTTCAACAAGTTATCAGAATTACAGTTCTCGGAAGAAGGAGAAATGCAGATTCTGGTATACTTCACTGTGCAAGGAAATCATTTGCAGTAAATGTTTGATAGTTTTCAACTGCTTACATTTGTCTAGCTATATTTTTATTATATAAAAATGAATTACATGGCCATATCTGAATGGAAAAGAAATGCCTTTGCTCCTGATAAGATTCATGCTTTAGAAATTTCTGTACAGATTCAGGCTAAATTGGAACAGAGATCTCTACACTACAGTCATCACTGCACTTGAATAAGCCCGAAAACAGTGAGCTCACGCAGGCTTCATAGCGTAGCCATGGCGTGACTGCTATGTGGTCATTAGTTCAGGGCAGCTTTGATTTGTGTGTTTGCCCAGTTAAATGTAATCAACCCTTGAGGTAGCCAGGTTGCCTCCACCTCAAGCTGAAATCACTGCTACAGCAGTGGTGTAAGAACAGAAGAGAGAAGAGTGGCATGGCTGTTGAGTGAAAACTTCTGGTCACTGGTAGGTTACGTGATTAAAGGATAGCCACCAACAACCCAAAGGCCTGGCAAAGAACAGAGGATCTACAACAGGTGGAGAAAACTAGTGACCTGAGCAGTGCAAATTGAAGTACAGTGGGTCAGCTGTGTCTGGGGCTGTCAGAGAATGATTAATCCTGGGTGGAAAAGTCACTGAGATAAGTTCATGGGACTTTCTCCCAGCAGAAACTTTCTTCTAGGAACACCATGGGATCATTGCCTAATGGGATATAGGACTTCTGCTGGGATGAAGGGGAATTTGGGATAGGGAAGAGAGAATTTTGCTGAATGTGTAAACCTCATCATGGGAAGTTCAGGGGAAGGACCAAAAGGGAAGAAAAGGAAAGATCAAAGTCAATCAAAAATGAAAAGAGAAGGAAAAGGGAACAAAAAGAGCCAGTTGAATATAAACAGGTTACCAGTCAGTGCACTTGCCTGTGAAATTCTGCACCCAATCACTGAAATATGCCCAGATGACAGCAACTGGGCAACAAGTGGCCAAGGCCAGCAACTGGAGAGATGTATACAATGTTTCTGTATGTAGACAAATATGCAAGTATATATTCCACAAATGGACTTCAGTCCTGATCAGATGGAGGAGAGGAACAGGATGAGGCAGTCCACGCTGTCATGCTTGTTCAAGAGCTGGAGGCAGTCCACGCTGTCATGCTTGTTCAAGAGCTGTATATTTATGTGGGTGCTGGTGAGGCACTGTTTTCTATCTGCGCTAACCTGTGTGGCTGCCTGTGTGTGTGTGCATGTGTGTGTAAACCTATTAGGAAAATGCACTCAGCCTTGCTACTGGCTGAACCAGGACACCAGGCTGACCAGGGAGCCAGAGCAGCCCCACAGCTATGGGGTTAACGGATGGAGCGATCTCTGTACGCTTCAGCTGTCTTCTGCCGAACTGCAGCATCCTTTGTGAATTTCTTGGCACCTGGACAACTAGATGACCACACAGCTCATCCTACTCAGGATTATGTCAGTCCCACTGGCTGCAGGACAGATAGGTCACATCTTGAAGGAGCCCATCACCATAGTCATCTCTGATTGCTAAGCAGTGACAGTTTTCAATTCCTAACAACCAGGTCTGTATTCAGGCTCACAGAAGACTCATAAGAGGCTCTGTATCATTTAACAAACCCTGGGGCTTCTAGTTCCCCAAAAGAAGTTGTTTCCCTGTTTCATCTTCTGTTAATGAAAATGAAACTCATTCATACTTTTATATTTCTTTCAACTATTTTACTGGCAAATTCCTACTGAGATAAAACAGATCACATAAAAGTGGATTCCAAGAAAAAAATGCAGAACACACAGTCAAATTGAAATCACAGCTTCAGAAAACTATTAATGTTTAAAATATCCATAAATAATTTTTAGGTTTATACTACAGTGGGCAGAATCTTGTGAGCCAACACTCAAAATAAAACAGTGATAAGCATGATATCAGCAGTCTGCATTTTTGAAAGTAAAGAAAAATGTGAATCTGATGCAGCTCAACAGGGAAAAAAAAAAAAAAAACTATAAACCTAACAGAAATTTCATCTCAGCCAATGACTTCGTGTTTCTAACATTAAATCTAAGATGTTCATTAACTGAAATTGCCGTAGAAAAGCTTGTAGAAATATTTATTTGGGAGGATTTTAGCTAGCAAGGAGAAAATCCTATTAGACTGTGTAGTCCATCTGCCTTGAAAAGCAGCATACTTTTTACTCACCAGGGGACAGATCAGATATTAAACTAATAACTTGCTCTTAGCCAAAATGTAGAAAAAACATGTATGCATTTGCATATTAGTTTCCTTTTTAGAGGAACTGCTGTCCAGTTATAAAATAACAAAATAGACATTTCAACTTAATTTTGTGCTTTGTGAACATTTCTTGTTTGTTTGTTTGTTTAAAAAGAAAACACATAGATGCACTGTGGATCCTGGCCTCATTTTTTATTTAACAAGTAACCTTGACACTTATTTGTGGAACTGCACTTCAAAGAGACTCTGAACTAAAAAGGTATTCTGGGCTATAGAAGCACATTGCTGTTTTAAGTACTGTGTTGAGCAACAACTCCTACAATACTGCTAAGGCCATGCATTAAGCCACATATCTGTCTACACAAACACACCCCTAGTCTCTTCATTTTTCTTATTTATAGACACCAGGCATCTAATAAACCTTATACCTTGTAGATATCCTTTATGAATCAAACAGCATCCAGCCTATGTAACCACAACCATAATATTGTTTTTCTTTCACTGTTCTATCCAAGCCATTAATTAATTCTTCACTCTCCCTCAAATTAATTTCCTTCCTGTTCCTGAAACCTCAGCTATGCTCCTTTCCTAGGCAGATCCCTCAGAAACTTGCTCTCATGAAGGCCTCTTAACTTTGTTCATCTATTTCCCATTCACCACCCTCATCCACCCTGTGCGCTTCTTTTTCCCTCTGATCTATCCTGTTCTCTTTGCTTGACAAAGGTACTCAGTGTTCTCTCTTTTGCCCAGTTTTCACTATTGCCACACTTGCATGTTTGGAGTTCCTTTTTTTCTAGCAACTGTCTTCCTTGCTCAACATTCTTTCTGTCCTCTCCCTTAAAGGCTCCCTTGCATTTCTTCCTACATGCTTTTCCTCTGCACTGCATCTACACCCTCTAGTCTGGTTACTGACTCAGAGAAACTATATGTTTTTTTCTTATTTCAAACCAATGAAAACCTATCGCACTGCTTTATAATACTGGATTTGCCTAGTAGTCTAGCCAACTTCCTCTTGCTTGCTGCATTCTAATGCTCTGACACTTGCATGCATGGTTGCACAGGACTTTAGTTTGAGGAGAGAAGCCAAAGATTTATCTCCTCCGGGATAAGCTTTTACCAAAAACAAACAAACAAACAAACAAGCTTTCTATGCAAAAAAAAAAAAAAAAAACAGGTTAACTTGCGGGATGTGGTTTCCAAGCTACATCCAGGCTACATAGACTTCACGCTGACAAAGTCACATTTTAAGGGGAGTCATTTGCTTCTGTGACTATGTCTACCAGTAAAAGAGTAGGCTGGCCTTTGTTAACAATTCCAGTGATTCTCAGTGGAGAGAATCTTAAATGGTATCAGCTTCTGAGCTTATTTTCCATGTCACAAATGAAAGGAGGCACTGATTTGAGAAGAATGGATTTCCCTTTGATAGTCTTCATAGGAACACACTTCTTTTCATTTACTAATGATATCAGTTCACCTGTATCTCCACAATACGGGCCACCAAGACACTTAAATCAGGTAAGCTGAATTCCACTAGTTCCAGTCTCAACTGGTATGAATGAACATAAATTAATCTACCAAAACCAGAGCCTATCTGTAAGGCCTGAAGACAGTCTGGAACTTGGTTAGCTGTACTTTAAGCCTGTTTGTTCCATAAAAATGGGTTTGTCTTCCTTATCACAAATTTGTACCCCAGGAATCACCAATTCTTGGACTGAAGTAAAGGAGAATGATACTCATCCTTTTTCCACCTCTTTGGCTTCTTCCTCACTTCTGGACATCAGGCACTCCTACCATAGTTTCCACTGGGCCAGACCTGTAATTTTCGCATGGGTAAAACAAAAGCAACTAGCTTACTGGTCCTTCCAAGGCAAACATTCTAATCAAAGTCTCTTCTGAACAACACTGACTCACTAATGAAACATCTTGAAGCACTCACTGAAGAAGAAACAGTCCCACAACACTGCAGAGAAAACCCTTCCAATTTTATTTTACAATTCAAATAAAACTATCAAGAAATCATATCTAAAACATAAATATCTCAGTGACAAACAGGACCAGACATAGAAAAGTGATATTCATACCATTTCTCCTAGTTCATCCACTCTTCTGTGCTTCATGCCCAACCACTGGCCTAGTTTTCAGGCCATCCACACTGATGTTCATCTGCTTGTCATGACTGTAGAATGATTATCACTTGAATCTTTGAATGCTCTACAGTCTTTGTCGAAAGGAGGAAGTCTGCTTTCAGAGACATATCAGACAGGATGGAGGAACAGATTTATTATTGAATTTGCCTGATGAAGTGTCACTCCTTCTTCCACTGGCAGCAATGCACCATCCACCTATGAGCACCACCCAGTGTAACCTTTGTCCTTCTGCATTGTATAGGGTTTAACTACATTCCTATCTCTATTCAGAACTTAATTTGAGACTTTATTCCCATTCTCTGTCTACTTAGAGAATATTCACTACCTTGTATCACTTGCAGTTGTAGAGAAAATGACATTTAAAGTGGCTCCAACAGCAATGTCTGGTTATTAAGCCATTTTCTTTTAAGCACTTATTATAGTAGTCGAAACAACTGCTTTTATTAACTGCTGAAACTTAATCAGCTTGTGGTTTTACTCTACCTACTCACTTCCATAGCTAACTGTATTGAAAGTAGGGATTGACCAGTACTCTGCCACATTTCAACTTGAGAACACTGGACTGCGTTTTAAAATAACAGCTATTGTTCTTTTGGTTGGATTTTAATTTTAGTTGTCATTAAAGATAATATTTCTCAGACAACAAATAATAAAGAGTTGGGGTAGACCTGAGCTTTGATTATGATTGGCGTAAAGAACAACCCACTGTGATGACAACGAGAAGCATCTCAAGCTCAAGAGGAGGCTTCTCTAACAAAGTGTTAATTGAGTCTGCACTCCTTGCTTTTCTATTCTTATTTGGAGTCTGTTTTGTTACTTCAATGAGTTTTGACCCAACTGCTGCCAAATAAGAACCTTCTGAAAGTTCACCATGGAGGAAAAACATTTTCTTGTCAGTCTCATACAAAGTTATTCAACATAAAGACTTTTAGCAAGCATCTCTGATTTCTTGGCAGCAAGCCTGAAAATTTCCAGTCATAGTTATAAATTTTTTTCTGGATTTATTCCATGATTAATCTTTTATGAGTATGTTTGTCACTTCTGCTGAAGACCAGCTTTCTTCCCATCACCTCAAATCTGCATAGGATATGCATATTATTTAATAAGCCTTCAGCCACTGCAACAATCTTATGCTTTGTTTATATCAAAGCACATTAATGAGCAGCAGATAAATCAAGGCAAAGATTATCTCTACAATTAGTCTTCTCTGTGATGTGCAAAAGGTGATGTGCATTTCCTTGTATATTCAAATGCATCTTTTTTTTTTGCTCGCTGTGGACAAACAATGTCATTAGCAAGAATTGCATTAATGTGCATTATGAGAGCAACCTAAGGGAAAGCGATAGATATTCATCTAAAATCTTTCAATCACCTTTTATGTTTCCAGATATAAAATGCACTTTCATTTTGAAAATAACTTTTAGCAAATAGTTCATGTATCCTCAACACAGCATTTCATAGCAATACCAGAGTTAATCTCTAATATTTCTTACCCGCCACTTTACAACACATTGGTGACATTGGTGACAAGTGACAGGCGATGACCGGAGATGAGCAGCATCCCTCGGGGATCAGTACTGGGACAAGTGCTCTTTAACACCTTTGTTGGCAACATGGACAGTGGAATCGAGTGCACCCTCAGCAAGTTTGCAGACGACACCAAGCTGTGTGGGGCCGTTGACATGCTAGACAGAAGAGATGCCATCCAGAGGGACCTGGACAGGCTTGAAAGGTGGGCCCATGCCAACCTCATGAAGATCAACAAGGCCAAGTGTAAGGTCCTGCACCTGGGTCAGGGCAATCCCAAACACAAATACAGGTTGAGCGGAGAATGGCTGGAGAGCAGCTCTGAAGAGAAGGATTTGGGGGTGTCGGTTGATGAAAAACTCAACATGAGCTGACAGTGTGTGCTTGCAGCCCAGAAGGCCAACTGCATCCTGGGCTGCATCAAGAGAAGCGTGACCAGCAGGGCGAGGGAGGTGATCCTGCCCCTCTACTCCTCTCCCGTGAGACTCCACCTGGAGTACTGCTTCCAGTTCTGGGGCCCCCAGCACAAGAAGGACATCGAGCTGCTGGAGGGGAGGGCCACGAAGATGATCAGAGGGCTGGAGCACCCCCCCTACAGGGACAGGCTGAGACAGTTGGGATTGTTCAGCCTGGAGAAGAGAAGGCTCCGGGGGGACCCGATAGAGGCCTTCCAGTACCTGAAGGGGGGCCTACAGGAGCTGGGGAGGGACTCTTTAGAAGGGCATGCAGTGAGAGGATGAGGGGTAATGGCCACAGACTGGAAGAGGGAAGATTTAGGCTAGACATTAGGAAGAAATTCTTTCCTGAGAGGGTGGTGAGACACTGGCACAGGCTGCCCAGAGAGGCTGTGGATGCCCCCTCCCTGGCAGTGTTCAAGGCCAGGCTGGATGGCGCTCTGAGCAACCTGGTCTGGTGGGAGGTGTCCCTGCCCATGGCAGGGGGTTGGAACTGGGTGATCTTTAAGGTCCCTTCCAACCCAAACCATTCTATGATTCTAGGATTCTATGAATACATTCTCTTTAACATTTGATACACCAGAAAACAAATATCCCATAGAATATATAAAAAAAAGTAGTACTTGATATGTGAAAGCACAGTAAGATCTTGTATAACCTGATCAATAGAACCTTTACAGATTTCAGAAGATATTTTAGGAAATTATATCACTATAGAAACTACAAATCAGGAAGTTATACTATTTCTGTTACTTCATACATCTCAGAACTTAAAGACTGCCCTGGGTATTTTCAAAAGCACAATGCCTTGATATTTGTCTGTACCTTTTGTCCTTTTGGTAAACAGAAAAAATAAGAACCCCAGGGGATGTTATTTCATCTTTCACTACTCACAAGCTTGGGTACAAATGTATCGACTCCTATTTCATTTATTGTTCTCTCTTAACTTTTACATTTGGGCAGAGGCAGATTGCAAATAACAAAAGTAATGGCAATGATTTCATGAATACAGCACTACTTTCACGGCTTAAGCAAGTGCTCTGTCCTAAGGTAAGCAGACAAAATTAATTTCCACGTCTCCTTTCTTCCCCAGACATATTCAGATCCTTTCACAGGAATATCTGCTCAAGGCTATTGATTAAAATTAGCAATCTGTTGACTCTAATACTTACATATCTGTAACTCATTCTTTCAGAGGATATGTTCAATAGATCACATCAGTATGTGATGTAACTCCATGGAAACAAACATTTGCACCAGCAGCAATATGGAAACAAACTGCACATCATAAGTTTTCATCTGCTGTTCTCATGCAAAGCAAGCTGAAGCACTGAGCTGCTAAACTGCCAGCCATGTTTATCTGCAGTAGCTCTTAATTCCTTCTTCAGATTCCTGTCTCAGATATTTGGTTCCTTAACATCCTTGTTTCCATGTCTTTTTACTATGCAGTATTGGTTATGACTTCTCTCAGTGTACTACTGCACTTACAGCTTATAGAAGACCAACAACAAAACAAAGGAAGCCAGTAAATTTTCCTATAGTGTTAACGTTTCACTATATAATATGCATAGATACATGCATTATTTTCACTTGGATTCTGTACGATAGCAATATCAAAAAAAGCTACTTAAGCTAGGATCTTAATTAAAAAATGCTGTGTGTAAATACATTTATATTTCCTCATTAAGGAAACATTTTCTTTGTAAATTAAAAATGAAATTGTTAAATGACCTCATTGTGTATCTGCACTTCTACTACTTAAAAACTGAACATATACTTTTGGAAAGTGATTACACACAAAATGAGGAAATTTTATTTCATTTTGCATGGAATAGCATTTCTTATGTTTTCCTTTAAGGTTTATGATCCAACCTGTTTGAGCCTTATTAACATATGTCATGTTTTGCCTAAATTCAGGAAAGGACTATGTGTAGACTACATTTGCCAAACTTTTCAGTTCAATGATCAGACTTGTCTTGATAGCTGAAATCTGCTAATTTACAAGTGATTTTGGATTTTCTTATGAGTATTTCACGCAATGTTATTATGCATCAAATAAAAATTCAAAGCCTATTTATACAGAACACATGCCTCAAGAGGGACTGTGATTTATTCCTATCCCTCAAGTATTAGGAAATATGGTGTGCTTTCAACCAACCCCTGTGTTCATTCGGAAACAAGACCCCTGGAAGCAGTTTGCAACACAGACAGATCCAGTAGAGGCTTATGTAAACAGAGCTGCTGGTTTAAGATCTCTTTAGAACAAATTTGACTTACAGATTCTCTCAGGAAACAGAACATCACACAGGCGTAATACATAAGAAACCTTCACTGTGGCAGCTGTATCTTTAAACTTTATGAAGGAATGTTACATAAGACATTACTTTCAATTACATAATACACTTCAAAGCTTGGCTGTGTACTGTTTTCACACACAGAAGTTCTTTTTAAAGCAAAGGGACTTCTTTCTATTTTTTCCTTTATATTTATGTCACATTTCCTTTTAACTAATAACAAAGTTCCTTCAGCATGAGCACAGAACTTTTCTATAAGCCCTTCAAAACTTGCCTCTCAAATTTTTGTAGTCACTCACACAAAGTAAACAGCAGTTGAAATATCTCTTAAAAATTGAATAGAAAGTGTTTGTCTCCCTTCTATGATGACATTTTTCAGCAAAATAATTAATTATTAAATTCTTTTCAAAAGGCCAAATTGTTTACTACATGTTGAAAATCATACTGTTTTGTTTAAGGTAAGATGTGAACTTTTATATAGTAACTTGCATATCAACTATCCTATTTAAAGTTTCAGCTACAGTAGATGATATTGAAGGACTATTTCAATTATACAAACTAAGTGCTATTGCCATTAATATTTTCTTTTACCAGTATCATAAGATATATCTTGCATATAACAACTAGCTACTTGTTAGTAAAGCACAGATATGCATGGTGACTAAATCATGAAGACAATGCTGTGAGTTAGCTCCTGATCAGCATGCTGTCCAGGCATGGACTGTAAAGTTTTTCTCCAGTTTCTAGTTTCAAAAGCAACTCATCACCAATGTTTAAAACAACTATGTTTTAAATTTTGAGCACAAATTGCTTCCCTTTCACAAGCAAGTTGAAGGACTGAACTTCAGGCTGAAGAAAAGGTAAGATTTCCCACCGCCGAGAAGCTGTCTTCCTTACCCTTTCCTCTCTGCACCCAGAGCCATGCTCTCATTGACCTCTTGGCCCAGCAGTGGAAATCTGACCCTGCACTTCAATAATACAACCAGAAAAGTGAACAGTCTTCTGAACAGCCTCACTCTGAGATATGATAAGCAGCAGCACTTGTTAAATCCCATTACAGTAGCTATCAGGGTCCTGCTCTGAAGTGAACTTACAAAAACTGTGTTATTTAAGGAACAAATGGCAGCTGATTTCCAGTATGATTCTTTGGTGATAATTATGGCTGTAAATACTTCTGTAGATGTAAATATTAAGTGGCTGTCAAGAGAGGAGCTACCACTCTAACGTGCACTCTTGGTTTGTAAATTAGCATAATTTCTGCCAAGATACAGAACATGTTTAAGAAGACTTCTCTTTTTTCTTTTCCAAAGTTGTCTGTAATTTTGGTGTCCTTCAGAGCTGGTCTCTAACAGAAAACAAAATTACATAGCGTAGAATATAACTTTACGAGCAGCATTATGCAAGTGTTTGTCTTGAACTGGGCTACTCTGCCTTTCACACTCTACACATCACGTTTGCAAATTCACCCTATTTTCTCTAATATAGCAAAAGATTTATTTAGCCACATGTTTTCATGCTCAGCACCTTAATTTGCAGAAGCAATGAGCTGCAGAGTAACTGACTGCTTTAAGTAATACAGGGATGGAAATGGAATTTTCCATTAGGATTTTAGTTGTTAATTTGTTCAAGACATAAGCTAGGGAATTGCAAAATACGAACCTCAGAAATTATTGACCATAACTTCATGGAACAAATCCTCCTGGAAGCTATGCTAAGGTACATGGAATATAGGGAGGTGATGCAACACAAACAGCCCTTCACTAAGGGCAACTCCTGCCTGACCAACCTAGTGGCCTTCTACAATGGTGTAACTGCATCGGTGGGCAAGGGAAGAGCCACTGATGGCATCTATCTGGACTTCAGGAAGGCCTTCGACACAGTTTCCCATAACATCCTTCTCTCTAAACTGGAAAGATATGTATTTGATGGGTGGACTCTTCGATGGATGAGGAACTGGTTGCTAGATTGCATCCAGAGGGTGATGGTCAATGGCTCAATGTCCGGACAGACATCAGTGACAAGTGGTGTCCCTCAGGGGTCCATTCTGGGACCAATACTCTTCAACATCTTTGTCAATGACAATGATCCCCATTGACAGTGAGATCGAGTGCACCCTCAGCAAGTTTGTGGATGACACCAAGCTGTGTGGTGCAGCCAATACGCCTGAGGGACGGGATGCCATCCAGAGAGACCTAGGCAGGCTGGAGCAGTGGGCCCAGGGGAACCTCACGAGCTTCAACAAAGTGAAATGCAAGGTCTTGCACCTGGGTCGCGGCAATCCCCACTATCAGTGCAAGCTGGGGGATGGAAGGATTGAGCAGAGCCCTGCCAAAAGGGACTTGGGGGTACTGGTGGATGACATGAGCTGGACATGAGCCAGCAGTGTGCCCTCACAGCCCAGAAAGCCAACTGCAACCTGGGCTGCATCCAAAGAAGCGTGGCCAGCAGGGCAAGGGAGGTGATCCTGCCCCTCTGCTCTGCGCTGGTGAGATCCCACCTGGAGTGCTGCATCCAGATGGGGAGTCCTCAGTGCAGGAGGGACATGGAGCTGTTGGAGCAGATCCAGAAGAGGGACACAAAAATGATCCAAGAGATGGAACTCCTCCCCTGTGAGGACAGACTGAGAGAGTTGGGGCTGTTTGGCCTAGAGAAAAGACAGCTCTGGGGAGACCTGATAGCGGCCTTTCAGTATCTAAAGGGGGGCTAAAAGAAAGAAGAGAACAAACTCTTTAGCAGGGTCTGTTGTAATAGGACTAGGGGAAATGGTTTCAAATTGAGAGAGGGGAGATTTAGCCTGGATATAAGGACAGTAAGGGCAGTGAAGCACTGGCACAGGTTGCCCAGAGAGGTGGTGGATGCCCCATCCCTGGAGACCTTCAAGGTCAGGCTGGACAGGGCTCTGAGCAACCTGATCCAGCTGTAGGTGTCCCTGTTCACTGCAGAGGAGTTGGACTAGATGAGTTTTAAAGGTCCCTTCCAACTTGGACAATTCTATGATTCTATAAGGCTGATATTGAATTCTAAAACCTGGACTTGAAGTCTAAGACTTCATAATGTAAATAGGTTCTTTCAGGTTCAGTAAACAATTTGGCTGTTACCAAGCTGAGGGTACTGCTGTGATGAGGAAAGTGTAAAATGTGATCAGCCTGAAGGATCATTGCTCTCCATGTCAGGATAACACCTACTCAAGCAGACTTCAGTCTTTTTATGTTTTATTGCAGGAGTACTTCCCACAGGAACAAATTACAGTACATACCCATAGTGCAGGGATAGTAATCACTCATTAGCTGAATATCTCCTCTGCATCCAACAACACTTTTAATAACATGGATTAATTTTTGTTAGCACTAGTTAATTAGAGAACATTGGCCATGAGGACAGAGGGTCAGCGCATAAGGGATATTATTTTAAGAGCTACAGGATCTCTAACAATTTATGCAAATTTATCCTCATTTTAATGCTTATTCAAAAATCTGCACATTTAAATCAGCTGTAGTTTCTCCTTAGTTTTACACTAATTATTGACAAGCTGGCTGTGAAACTTCAATTTATTATCTTGTTTTCCAAAAACAAGGACTCTAGAAACTCTTTTAATCCTAGGAGATGCTGAGGTAGAAAACTATAGGTTCAGGAAAATTTCTGGCAAGTTTTTATGAACAAAGTTTTCAAAATATTGAAAATTATACAGAAAATAGGGAGCATCCATGTCTATTAGAGCTTACTGTTCTGCAGATGTTGCAAACTACTGAATTGAAGCATTCACTTATCACTCGCCATCCACACTTAACACATTGAATGGTTCACCTGGTGCTCACAGACAACATTGGCTTTGGAAACACCTGCTATAGATGCACAACAAATGTATATCACCTCCTGGACGCGGAAAACATAATGGTCCAAACCAATGGTTTTGCTTTGGTCAGTTTTAAACCATATCCATGAAGGACACCCAGTCAAGGAAATCTAATAAAGCCTCTTAACAGGGCTGATGTAGCATCATCTTAATGATGAGGCACATGGTCTTCTCAGGCTACTGTAGGCCAGAGAATGGAGGAGTTCCTGGATTCCTGTCTAATCTTTAAATATAATTCCAAATTATTTTTTTACAACCATTGATAAGAACCTAATAAGCGCTTATACACTAAATTTAGGAGAGACCTATATGGGATTTCTAAGCCTAATTCAGTACCAATATGAACTCAGTGTAGACATCTTACCATCTTAGTTTTCCCATAATTAAGGTTAATTCATAATGAAGAGAATATGTATTTTTCTTAATTCCAGTGCAATACTAAACCAGTAGAAACAATGTAATAGGTAGGAAAATAAATTTCAATGGAGAAAAAAAAAAAAAAGACAAAGCTATGATTTTCAGAACTCCACATTTAAATTCTTATTTATACATGCACATTCATAATCCTTAAATCAAGTACTTTCCAAAATATTGCTCAAGAATTACATTAGCTAATAAAGTACTAAATAAAGTGCAGATCTGAACAGAAAATTAATCAGTGAACTTACGTAACAGGAGATTTCCAGGTACACAGTGCACAGATTAGCTGTATAATGAAACTTTTTAATTCAGCCCTATAAAATGTATCTCATCCCTCTCTGCCATGTGTCCCATTAGTTCCCTTAATATCTCCATTGGCTGCTGTTTCTCAGCCAGGGACTTCCCAACAACCTGACTGCCCACAGCTTGATCTGTCTGTCCCACTATCCACCACGACTCTCACTCCCTTATCTTGAGTTTATGCACGTTTGCTAAATGTGTGTTATCGAGGTATATATTCATCAAAGTATGCTAATAGCTATCAGACCGAGCAACAGGAGAGGATGGATATTTCTTAGGTTTTCAGCTGGGTCTCTATCCACCCGATTCCCGCTCAATGCTGTGGTAATGGATCTTTCCAACATGTTTTATTTTATGCCATCTTTAATTTCTATGTATTACAATAGCTGCAACTTCTTTGAGTCAGACTTGTGAGAAACCGAAGCCTTGGCAATACATTAGAGAGTGATTAATTGTTTTGTGAACATTCATAACAAAAGGCCGACCCTCAGCAGGTCAATTGTCTTTAGAGTAAGTTAGGTAATAATGCATTAAACAGATATCAGAACCTCATAAAGATATAAGCATGTGTGCACACTGACACATTCAGTATGTGAAAATCATACAGATCATGGCATGAGAATATTCTGGTTTTGCCCTACGCACCAGATATGAAACATTTTCTGAACTGCAGTTTGCCACATTTTACTGAAACTATGATAATGAATAATCATCATCTGGAAGTAGCATACCACTGGCAACAGAACCACAATAAGTTCACTAGCTGTGATAGTAACAGGAACTGCCAAGGAAAGGCAAGGAAGAGGAAAGTCAAGGATCAGCTGAAAGAAACAACTTTCTCTATGTCACCTCATACTTTCAGGCACCCTAGAGAGAGATGCAAGCACACATTTTTCCCTATCCTAATTCCCAGAAAAAGGTGATCTAAGCTCCAAGTCTGGAAAAGGGCTGTGGTGAGTCCTGGCCTGGACTCTATACAAATGACCAAAAGACCACAGTTTTGTGGTGTACCATGGCACCCATCCAGACTCTAACCTGATCTCCAGTCTCCTAAAAGTACAACATCCATTATCACACAAACAGAACCAACAGAGCACCCAGCCACAAGCCTAGGGGTCCACTGAACTGTACTACTTGAAAGCAAAATGCAGAGTAATATTCCACTGGAAGCCCCAGAAAAGGAAAGCTGAACTTACTCACAAAGAGACTTTAGAACCAACCAGTCCCTCTCTGGAGCATGTCAACCATTTGGCGCAACTCCTACCTAACACACAACTAAAAATTCAGCTTGAACACCTTTATAGCCATACTGACATGACCTAATCTAGGTACCTAACTCAGCAAGTAAGATGCAACAGCACTGACATTCAGGAGAGCAATGAGCGGTCACACTGTTAGGCCTCCCTGTTGACTCAATGTAAAGAAGTAGTCACAGCACTCCCATTAGATGCTTACTGCAACTATCTTTCCTGTTTGGGGCACTGCAATGACTGTCTTCCCTTAACTGCATAGGGAATGAGTGTCTGGCACCTTTGGTTAGCAAATGCTCTGAATCCTAAGTCAGGCATCATCATTAGGTGGCTTGAACACTGCAAATGTCTGCACCTGTGGCAATGGGACAAAACCAAGTGTTGCTAGTTATTCCCATTAACCCTGCAAACTGTAAATGGATTGTATTAAATGGACTCTAAACTCCATTGGTAATTTCCAGCACTTTGCTTCAGTTAGAGGCCATCTTATCTTTCCTTTTCAAATTTCTTGACAGCTTATGAAAATTATAACATGAAAAGATTATACAAATAACAGCTGCAAAGGAGCATTTTAATTCTCTAATAATTTTTCTACAGTTCATTTCAGTGACTTCAACTAGTTAGAGCAAATTATTTTCTGGAAAATCAGGTTAAACCATACAGAAACACAACTGTAGTTAATAGGAAACAGAAACTCAGGCTCTCAAGTGGGGTTGTAGATAATTGGCACTCAGCTATAATTCAAAATTATATTGTAGCTAAAATGTGAACATTTCCCAGAAACCTAACAACTATTTTTAGCTTTCCATTCAACTGCAATAATGTCACCCATAGATGTTTTCATCTAGTGAATTAGGTTTCAGTTAATAAGAGACATTAAATCCATTTTACATGAAAACATTAACTAGGTTTTTTGACTTGTTTCTTTCTCATGTGCCTTTTGAAATCTTTTGTTTGTTCCATCAGAGTCACTTTGAATTAAAACCCATGCGGCACTCCTTGAAATGCATGATAAAAAGCACCTGACAATATCAAGAGGTTAAGTGGCCATGATCTGTGTGCTGCCCGTACCGCAGCTGACAAGAAGATGCAGTTTGACATAATATCTAATTTGCTGTGACATTCAAGTTTTAAGTGATGTTCAAGGAGATGGAAGGGCTGGCTCTGAACATATCCGAATGTGTGCTGGTCTGCTGTCTGTTAACTTGCTAATGAACCATGATTGAGTAAAGTAATGAAGAGTTTACAGAGAGCCCCAGGAAACCAATTTCCAATTTTGCAACCAGCAGGCTTTAACTTCACTGCAGCCTTTGCTAATTTTGTCTGGAAGGGGACTTCGATACTAAATGCCATTTCTGCTTTGTGAATCAGACAGACTTTTCTAATCCCTGAATACTTACTTGCTAATGAATGTCTCTTCTTCAGATCCATTTTATTTCCATCTGTAGTTGTTAAAAATAGGCTAACTAAAAACAATTACTGAGAGAAATGAAATTATAATCACTGAAAATGAGAGGAACCGTTAGGCTTCTGAAGAGAAGATTTTAATCTTCAGTCTGACCTGAGATGAACTGTGAAGACAAATATAAGAAAAATAAAGCAAGTTAATCTTCAGAGGATAAAAATAAAAATCAGTATGAAACACTTTTATACATTATGCCAGTATGTAAGGAATCAGTGCTTCTATCCACTCTGCAGGCACAAAGCTCTGTATCCAGCCCATAGAATCACATTTGCTACAAAAGCCTTTCTCTGGAGCTAGCATCCTCAATGTCTGTCACATAGATGAGGCAAACACAGATGGAAAGAATCAGCAGAAGAGTAAAATAGGAGAGAAATCAAATATCTATAGAAAGGATGGATTTCTAAAAACGTTTGCCACCTATCTCTCTTTTGAATAGAAGGGTTTCTGTACCCAAGCCTATTGCAAATTACAAAAGCCACACTCGCTTTGTTTCTTTTATTTTCAAGAAAACATCACTTAAAAATCACAATTTCCAAAGAAGATAAGCATATTTCAATAGATGTGTCTGCAATAATTATGCAGAAAAACTTCTCTACCTATCAAAACAACTACAAAAGCAGTAGTGTCCAAATTACAATTTTTTTTTAATTGAATTAATGCACTTCGTTTATCGCAATCTAAAAGGTTACCTGCTACCTAAAATGTTAGCAAGAGAATATTTTTCCTTCTGTCTTCTCCTGGTTCAGGAAGCTTTGGATAATGCCCTCAGTAATACGCTTTAACTTTTGGTTAGCCCTGAGGTGGTCAGGCAGTTGGACTAGATGAGCTTTTTAAGTCCCTCCCAACTGAGCTATTCTAATTCTATAAAAGGTATCATCTGAAAGTCATAAAAAAGTGTGTGTCAGGAACCATGGAGCTGAACCATGGCCGAACATGACTAGTACAGCCCTTACGAATTCTTGGTGCTGCTTTCTATTCTCTGTTCAAAAGGCACTTACATGTAGGATGTATTTTCACATTTCAGAGCATCTCCAGATTAAATATTTGAGATAATAGCAGGCTGTCTGCAGCCGA
>VXAV01012033.1:124168-138709 GCA_013399715.1 Alectura lathami
TAACATATATAAACAGATGGATATAGTAGCACAAATTCTGCTAGACTCTTCTCAGTGGTATCCAGTGAGAGGACAAAGGGTAATGGGCACAAAATGAAACACAGGAAATTTCATTTAAACATAAGAAGTCACTTTTATTTATTGTAAGAATGACTGAACATTGGAACAGTTGCCCAGAGAGGCTGTGGTGTCTAAATCCTTGGACAAATTCACAATCTGACTGGACCTAGCACTGAGCAACATGCTCTACTTTACCCTAATCTGAGCAGGGAGAGTTGAACTACACACTCTCCCAGACAGAGGCCTCTTCCAACATCAGTAATAGTGTAATTCTGCGAGGAAATGAAGTTTCTGGGCAGAATTGCCATGTTAGGTACTTCAGTCCCTTTTAAAGGGGCATGAGTATGTTAGTGCTACTCAGTATGATGATTTTTACACAAATTCCGTTTCTTGTAATTCATATATTATGGTTATCTACTTCGGTAGCTAATACTCATTAGCATTCCTCTACATAAGTTATGCATCACTCAGCCTGAATTCTTAAATAAGAAAGGATCATTGCACCTGAGATTTTAACAGTTAATATTTCAACAGGGATTAGCTATTCTGAAACCGTATAGAATATAATTTAACATTTCTAACATTTCAAAGAGGAATACTCTTTGTCCTCTTAACTGTGAAGAATGAAGCTTCATAGATTATGTCAGTAACATGTACTATTAAATCAGTTTGGTGAATGTCTAATATATATATAGTTCTCTCTCTATATATAGTGTTCTCAACTACTTCTTACAGCTTTGTTCTAAGTTCTCTCAGGAAAACTTGTGTTTTCCTGGAGGAAAAAGTGAGGGGAAACAATTTATGACAATATCTTACAAGTCAATTTTGAATAAACTAATTGAAATTAATAATATGGCTTTCAAACTCATGTCCTGGACAGGAATTCTTAAGTTACACATTCCTTTGGTTGTTCTTGTTAAGTGTTATGAAATTCGGTTTGAGGTTATCACATTGCCCACCTTTCTTCTTCCTGCTTCAGTGCTTGCACAACTCTCTTCCTTATTTTGAGAGGACTCATTGACATTCTTCCTTTAATATGCAAACCATGTCAGTGGGTCCTCCTATAAGAGTGGAACTGGCTTTTGTCAAGATGAACGCTATACTCAGCTCAGCTCTTCAGGATATCCCTTTCTGAGTGACTTCAGCTGTCCCTGTCTCTGCCCACAGGTTTGAGGCAACTCTGCATGGACTATTTTCTTACAGTGATATCCTGGAAGACCAGAATGGCTTTCACATTCAAAAAAGACAAGTTGTTTTTGTGTTGGGTTGTTGTTGTTGTTGTTGAGTGGCTGTTGCTTAATATAAATCAGTGTGCTTCACTATTATGTAAAAAAAATACTCAAAAGAATTGTATCAGTTAAAATCTGAATACCTTGTGATTTTATACCATGCTGCTTTTTGGCTAATGCATCCTTATCCTGTGGACCTCTACTTGCAGACTTGACTTCAGCTGACTAACTCAAAGACCTTCCAAGGTACAGCAAAATTTGCACAATTTCCTCTCTCATCTCCTCCGTCACTACTGAAACCTTTCTGTCCCTTCCCTTCTCCTTCTAGTAATCTGTGAGTGTCTGTATTAAGTGCAAGCCCCCATCTGCTTTGATTGCTTCTCCTCAAGCCATGCAGTCCTTGTGACCTTCCCTCCTTGAGAAGCTGTTAAGGGACAGAGCAACCTCACCTCCCCAGGAGGCTTCTGCCCTATCCAGTCCTGCTTCTTACAGGAACACTACATGAAAGCTGAGATCAAGCCACATACATCTTCTGACAAAGATTTCTTCTAGTAATTTTTTTATTTCTCTCTGATCACCCTTAGTATTTTGAATCTTATTGTTGGCATGGACATCTAGCAACTTCTAACCTCTGCAGAACTGTGATGTAAGTCAGTTCTCCCGTTCAGCTCAGCAACTATTTAACCCAGAATGACGTTTTACACCACAAAACAACAAACATCCATCACCAGATGGCTGGCAGTTTTTTTTTTTTTTTCAGCTGGGAATTAACCAAACAATATGAGAGTTTTAATACCAGTGCCAGACAGGTAAGTAAAGAACAGAGATGACATACAAATACTAGCATTTCCAAAGTTACTAATAATCTCTAAATCAGTATAGTGACATGCCATGCTGAAGAAAAAAATGGTGAACTACTTGCTGAGTGCTGTCTAGCTCATACGCTAGCCAGTTAGCGGTTCTACTCCAGAAATCTCAATTTGTAGGAGGAAAAAAGTTTCTAGAGGTCAATGCACAAAGAGACATTTAAAACTAAACTACCAGTATGGTTCCTTAAAAAAAAAAAAAAAAAAAAGAGATGTTTAAGTGTGGATAAGTATGAAATGCAGTTATGAATATGACAAACTCACACATCATTTATTTTCCCCTTTTAGGATGTTGGGAGATTTAAAATTCAATCCTAAAAACTTGTAGATCTCTTTTCTGTAGGATTATAAGCCAAAGTTCTGGGTTTGGTTATTGCCTCAGCACAGCAGGGGCCGTAGCTCCCCGGTGCTGGGAGGAGAGGGGGATCCACAGGGCTCTCAGGGTAGGGACTGGCACCAGGCCCGTCCCAGCGCCCCAACAGGAGCAGGGCAGCCAGTGGCCCCAGGGCAGACCCAGCCCTGGGCACCTCCCCTGGGAGGAGAACAGGCTGAGGCCAGGCCAAGACACAGGCCTGCAGGTAGGCCTGGGCCCTGCAGGCAGGGCAGAGCTGTTGGGAGCTGGACACCAGCCCTGCTGATGACCCCAAGGCTGACATGAGGCCCTGGGCCAAAAGCAGTGCGGGGGGAGCCCCAGGGAGTGGGCAGGGACAGTCAGGGCCAGTGGCGCTTTTGAGGCCTGGACACATACACAGAGTAACAGCCCTATGATACATGACCCTTCTGGTTGACCAGGAAAACTGATCAAAGCAAATAAAGCTGAGGCTTAACGTTCAGAAGTTTGAGATAGGCAAAATTAGAAAAAGACACTTTTTATTCAAAAGATTAATGGGAGAAAATAAGTACAAGGAACCAAATGCCTATTATGACAGCTGTGAAAAACACAAGCGCCATAGGGTTTGGAATACCTGCTAATGTACTAGAAGCTGGAAAAAACCCTGCAGCGATTTTCTACAGGAAAACAATCTAAAACAGATTTCAGTTGTTTGCAAATTTATGTCAGGCAAGTAAATATTAGATACCAACAGTACCAGACAACATTTAAAGTCAAAGAATGTAAATAAATCTGAAAACAGACCCCAAGAGAACATTCTGTAAAATCCTGTATGAGAGTGACCTCTCCTCTTCCATGTTAGTAAGTTACACATAAAAACGGTCTCAGTACTGAAAGAGTTTGTTGCTGTGGAGGTTTTCTCTGTTTGACCACTCGGCATTTCACCAGAGTTAGAAACCTGAATCAAGCTAATTATTCGAGCTTATTTTCTGAAAGAAATCAGAACACACCAGTAGATTCGTCCCATACTGACTGTAAAATTTCCCAGTTAACAAGAAACTGTAAAAATTGAGACTTACCATCAATGCCTAGACATTAAAACTGTTCAAAGACAGATAAGAGTACCAAAAGGACCTTCTTTTCTTAGGGAAGCAGTGAAGCATATGCTTAAATCAAAGCAAAAATTTTGAAAGTTTGGGGTAAAAAAAAAAATCTGCATTCTGTCCAATTGTGTACACACTGTGGGTACACTCTGGGCCAATGACATAAGCCAAAAAATTAATGAACCCAGTGTAAAGGCTCCTGTTACTTCAGTGGATTTGAACTAGCCAAATTAGGAACTGTATGAACGTCTAAGTATCACTGGAGAAACTCAATTAATAATTATCTTTTCTGGTCTTTCTTAGTTTTCCTCATTTTTCACATCAAGTATTTAGTCTAAAAATTACACTCATATGAGTAATACTATTGTATAGCAGACCAACTAATGCATAATGCAATTTTTATATCAATATTCATATTTTTCTCATGGCAACTGCTGTATGGGTATGGTGCTCTGTGCTACTAAACTGTAAATCAAATAGTTCAATATCCTAAGATTTTCTCTGCTTGTAACTTCAACACTATTTCAGTGTTACTGGGTATCTTATACTAGTGAATGTAATTTTCTAAACAAAAAATATTTATGCAATATATCTTGGTTTAAACATTATCAAAGATATGATATCCTAAGAAATCTGAAACAAAGAACTTTAGGGAAATTAACATAAGATTTGTTTTCCACAAAATAACAACACACAGACTACTGTGTTAATATGAAAGACTGAGATACTAAAGTGAAGATTATAGAAATATTTTAGCACTAAGGGTAAGATCCACTTTCCCTAATTTAAACAGTTTGAACTGTTAGTGCCTTGTGAGGTAGTCTCTATAAAGTAAATTCAGAAGCTCTCTGTGCATTCAGCAAAGAGACGAGTATCCTTCACGACCATCACAGCAAGATGTGATTACACACCTTCATTGGAAATTAAGCAATATTTATAAGAATACTGTATTCCACTGCAAATCCCTGTATAGTTATTTCAGTCCTAGTGTGAGAGCTGGCAAAAGAACAGAATAGACTACAATTTCACAGAGAATCAGACCAAGGAGATCTGTTTTGAATCAGAGGATATCTTGCCTCACACAATATAGGGACTTACATTAGCTGAACAAGAGAATGAAGCGCAACCCCATGTGAGATGACTTTGGCATTCCCTTTTATTCCTACAAGGTGCATGGATGGGGGAAAAAAGATGAGTTTGCCTACCAGGAAAATAGTGTTAAAAGGCTTGTATTAAAAAAATAAAACTACACAGGACAAGAACTACCCTAGGATTCAAGCTGGTTTTGCCCTCCTTAGTCAGGGCATATGTGTGCTGGAATGCTTTGCATGTGGAAGAAATGACTTGACAAGCATAAAAAATGAGAAAAGAATCCAGAAATCCCTGTGTTAAATACAAACTGACAGCATCCCTCAGTCGGCAAGTTTGAATTAACCTTTAGTCCCTCATAAAAATGCACCATTTTTTGTCTGCTGTTCTGAAACAGAATGTTTACAGATCTTAGTTCATCCATCATCAGAGTAAGATGGTAGAAAATAACTTGCATAGCAGCTATAATTTAAAAATACACATCTTGAGCCTTGAACCAGTCAGGTGTTCACTACAGTAAAGTACAAGTTAACTAGCTGTCAAGAATATTTGCAAATGATAAGGGAAAGAGAGGTTTCTGAATAAAAAGCTCAAGTATGTGCTAAATTAATTAATTCATTGCTAACAATTCTATTTACTCCTGCATCCCTATTACTGTCAATAACTTTTTGCTACATTCTGAGGCCTTACAATTTTGCACTTTGTACTGACTTCTGCTGAAAATAATTTTTTGACAGTTCTAGCTATATACTGTAGGGAAAAAAATGACAAGAAGCCTGAATGTCTGGAAGATACCTAATACTTAGAGGATGCTAAACCATTTTACTCCCTTTCTGTATGAATGTCATTCACTAAAGCAGTAAGAACTGCCTTGACAGAAACAACCTCAGCATAGAATATCCCCAGAAAATGTAAGGTAAGACCCCAAGAGAGACTGCTCTGGATTCCAGACAAACTTCCCCAGGATCCAGGACCCTAGTGCAGTTCAGGAAGTCCACCCTTGTAGCATAGGGATTAGAAGTATATGGTCTTCAGCTATAATACAATTTATCTGTTAAGATTTAAGTCTTTTTCTGGGGCAGATGCACCAACTGGTATGACTCAGGACCAGAGCATGTGCCAAATCCTCTTGGCCAAGACAAGTTGTGCAGACTAAAACAGAGCTAGAGGAAGAATGTCGCCTGCATTCTGTTCTTAAGTGCACGTGAGCCTGACCTGGTCTGTCTAGCAAACAGAGAAATCAGAGCAGCTGCAGGGTTCATTTTCTGCATCTTAGATACATGTGTTAGGAGACATGTTTGCTCTCTGTTTTGACTGTAGTGGAAGACAAGGCTATGTAAAGTCAGACAATAACATCTATTTTGTGATATGTAATCTCAGGTAAGATTAACTCCACTTCTTTTTATCCTACTTGGTATATCTGGAAACACCAGTGCTAAAGAAAACTTAGCTCTCAACTGATGGCGTGGCTTTTGGATCTAAGATGTAAGATCCATAAGATAATAATGTCTGACTGCTGAAATCCCACCCTAGAAGCTTCCTATTGAAATCCTTGACAAACTCACTTCTGTCAATAATGGTAATCTAGCTGGGAAGGACAAATGGGATCAATGGCATTGTTTTAGAAGGACTTGGGCCAAAAGAAAGTTTTGAAAAGGAAGATTTTTTTGCAGGAAGGAAACTGTCCATTTTAGTCACTTGTAGTAAGGGAACCAACTTCTAATGTCATCACCAAGCACTGGGTAAAAGAAACCCTAGCTCACTGGTATATGTCTTCTACCTCTTTCATGATCTGTGTCCATCAAAGTAATGCGATGTGTTCTACCAAAAAATGCATATGCATTTTCATAACACTGAGAGATTTCCTATGATAAATTTTCACAGTGAGGAAGACAGACTGGCTGAAGAACTGGAACAGAACCAGACCATCAGCGAGTGACAGTCAGTAGCTCACTGACTTCACTACAATTAGTTGCTCACCACTAGCTGAGATAACAAATTGTATTCACTTTCAATTTCCTGGTTTAATGCAAGCTTAGTACAAGAATCCTGTCCAAGCTGTGTAAGTAATCATCATCCTTTCTTGTTGTGGTTACCCTTGGACAGCAGCCAGCTGCCCCACTCAGCTGTTCACCCACTTCTCTTTCTCAACAGAAAAGAGGGGAGAAAACAGCATGAAAAAGCACACGGTTCAAGGGAGACAATCTACCAGTTACTACTGCAGACAAAGCACACTCAACTTGGGTAAGATTAATTTATTGCCAGTTAAGATTTGGGTATTGAAAAACAAAGATAAATATTAAAATGACATTTTCTCCCTCCTTCTTCTCTGACCTTGTTCACACTGCTGTTTCTCATTTTTAATTCCCTTCTTCACTGTCTGTGAAGCATTTTTTACCCTTTCTTAAATGCATTTCCTAGAGATGCTGCCATCTCGGCTGCAGGGCCCAGCTGTGCCCTGCAGTGGGGCTGCTGGAGCTGGCTGGAAGTGACTCTGTCTGGCACAGGGCCTCTCCTCACAGAGGAGCCTGCAGCCCCTTGCAAACAAAAATTTGCTACATCCATGCAACTCATTTATGCTTGAAGTTTTTCCTTCCTTTTGATGTTAGTGCTATCATGTACAATTAGCTTACTCTGTCTTCTCTTACCTGACCAATGTGCTTCTAAGAGGACTGTTAGTCATTTGCAGCCACTCAGGCTTAAAAGAGTGCACAGTTTTCTACAGTGTGCTACAAAGATGGCCAAAGACCTACAGTATACAGCCTTTGAAGAGAGGTGAAGAAAGATCAGCGTATTTAGTCTTTAATAGCAGAGCCATACTTTCACAGACTGAAAGAAACAATGATTTTCCTTAGTCCATTCTACTCAAGTAGACCTCTACCTGCTCCCCACTTAGGAGCCTTCACTGGTTTTATGTTTAAAAGACATACTAATTTAGGGAAGATTACAGAAATACATACCCGTGAGTAAAAAGGGTTCTGGAACAATTTTTCTGTACCTCTTTTATTCAAAAATATCTCAGGAGGAATTTATACTATGAAGATTTTCCTGTAACGGTAAAATATCAGATTGCTGACTGCAACTATCCACATACCAAATATTCCACCTCCAACAACTACTAGTCCCTAGACACAATGTGTGTATCTCTCTTCCTAAACCCCACTTCTGAACTATAAGCAATGTTTCTCATTTGTTTTGCTACAAACTGGATTATCCAACATTTAATAAGTCCTTCAGCAAGGATGATTTTTTTCATAATACACCTAAGTATATATTCTATATTCTTCAGCATCTAATCCTGATTTGGAAAAAATGTTTAATTTACATTTTAAAAGGAGTTTAATCTCTTAGCAAATAAAGATACATAAATGAGCATACTCTGCCAGATAAAAAGAAAGATACCTGGAGAAAGTTCTGTCAGAACCAACATTAAAAAAATATTTCTCCCCAAGATTTTTTGTGAAGGCTTAAGTCTGTTGTAGTACTTTTTTCACTAGCAAGTCTCATGTGTGCCATCCTCTACAGCACTTCAGAAATCACTTTGTAGAACATAAATGTGACAAATCTAGCATTCAATGACATTTGAATAAATTCCAAATACCTTTGATGTTGTCATGGCCTTCTTTTGCAAACTGTTTGTGATCTACAGATGAAAAGTACTATAAGATACCATATAGGTTTTATCATCTACTTCTTTATACGCTTAGGATCAACTGCCATTTATTTTCACCTATTCGTCACATCAAACGATGTTTAAAGTGAAGATTCACTAAATGTTCAAAATCCTTTTCATCTGCATCCCTGAAAGTAACTTTTTGCCCTGTGGCAATGTTCTGAAGAATTCCTAGAGCCATGTGCTAAAATGGTCAATTTCAATATCTAGTTATATTTTGGCATTGTTTATGTATAACCTTTTTGTATGTATACAGGGAGAGAAATTTGGCAAACTGATTCATGCTATAACAGTGGTTTCTTTTCTAATTTCTTCCTGTAATTTTCTTCCAACAATGTTCACTTTCTGAAATCTAAGTCATTTAGTAGTACAGTCTATCCAGACCAGGACTTGACAGAGAAAGGGGATTCCATAAAGTATAACAAGCATGTTCTGCCTGCATGTCAAACAACAAAATGCAGATAGCCACACTTACGCAACATCAAATGTGGTTATACTGTCTTTGATTCAGTATGGCACCAATTTCTAATTACATCTCTTTTGACTAAAGCAGGCTACTATCCTGCTGCTTTGGCTAATGAACAAAACTTGTGATACCTGTGCATCTTAATGATTGTAGGTGTGCCCTAAATGGTTTGGTTTGTTTTTTGTTGTTGTTGTTTAAATGGCCATGAAAGAGCAAAAGCTGACTTTCCAATTGGAAAGGCAGAACATGTGAGACAGGGATAATGGCTGTCACGATCTGTTCTTTAGCTGTTAGCAGTACCAACTAGACAGTTAGCTGGGTAGAAGCCAACTACCCAGAATGCATTTTGCCAGCATTTTTTTCTGATCTATGATGATTTAGTTGTTACTTCTCTGTTCTTTCATCCCAATGAAAAAACTAATTTCTAATTTCCTAATGCTGTGCACAGTACATGTAGCTGTACCCAACATGTGAGTGAGCTGCATCACTCTGCCTAGCATCCAGTGTTGGAGCATGGGCGATACCCATGACTGCAGACAGGTCTGCATGGCAAAACATAGGGACGGCAAATCAGGTGGGGAGAGCAGCCTCATGGGTCTCGACAAAGCAGTAAAACGTGTATGTGCTGTCTTTCTTGTACCCAGCATGGGCAGAGTCTGTTTCCCAGCACGTGTTTCCCAGACTGACTGACTTTCACATTATGTGCCCTGTATAAATTTTGGTGCAAATTCTCCTCTTCTCTCTAGTTGTTTGTTTGTTTGTTTGTTTTTCATCTCAAGGAACTAACTGATTCATCCCATATCAGTACCTGGGAATTAACCGCTATGTATTTCCAATAGGATAATCATAGCACCAGCACTGTGATGTACCAAAACAGAGAGAGGATCTATTCGTAAATATAAACACCCCTAAACATACTTACATCACTTCTCAGTAGTTTAGCATATGCATTGGTACCTGTTTCTTGGTACCTGTGAAACTGCATTGCACTCTATAGATGTTTCTATCTGTGGTAACTTTATTTACAGGGATCTGCTATGTTTATACAATTCTAATAAATCGCTAAAAATAATCTTACTGTGGAACTATGTTTTCTGCTACATTTGCTATCATATTTTTTACTGGGTTAAATCAGTTATTACAAAGAGGATATCCTAGGCTTTCACTGAATGAAAAGGAAATGTTACTACTAAAGAGAACTACATTAGGAAAATGCATATTTCTAAAATTGTAAAGTAGCAGACAAGAAAAAAAAAAAAATGTTCTGCCTTTGTTTTGCATATGGTGCACTATTTCCAAAAGTAGGGTTATGAGAACACTTTATAATTTTCTCATGAAAAAAATAATGGAACCTTTAATGAACCCTAAATGCAAGATTATCTGTTTTTTTTTTTTTTTTTCCTGAGAGAAGTTCAGATGGCTTGGCAATATTCTAAGGTTTGTCACAGACTGAAGGCAAATGCTCAGCTAGTTCTGCCATGCATTATTTAGTAGAGAAGCAGAAATCTGTTTGTTGGAAATTAAGCTACAACTTAGAAATGAAAATCAGATTAGGCAATTCAAATGCCCAATACCTAAAAAAAAAAAAAAAAAAGTTGCATTAATTGTGACCAAATACTGGAAAAATTATTAAAGCATTATCAATGCTATTTTTATCTTGCAGCCCGGGTATAATATCTGCTTTTTAATACCATATCCATTCCTTTCTAGAATTTTGAACCAGTAGCAGCGCTCTCTATTCTGTTGTTCAGGACACCAGATGACAAGAGATCATTTTTTGCTTGTACTATGATTCCTTTTACCTTATGCACTGCCCATCTCAACCCTTCAGGCACTTTCATTCCATGTCTACATAGACCAAGGATGTAGGGATGTAGCTCATGAAGCAGAAAAGCAAGCTGAAAGGCAGACCCTGTGCAAGCCCAAAGGGAGGTAAATTGGTGATGAATAAATATAATTTGAAAATAATAAACTGATAACTGATAGAATTCTTCTTTTCATTTGTTCACATAGGGCGTGGGTAAATGTACAGTTCAATGTGTTCAAGCAACAAAATACAAGGCTCTGTAGAGACTGGATTAAAACTACAGTAGTCAGTAAGTACCAAGTGGGAAACAGGGAACTATATGAGCTAAAAGACACTAGAAGCAGACAAGCAAACAACAAAATGAAATTCTACTTTGCATCAGGATGTTTCAGAGGTCCAGAGCAAAGTTCTGGATTAATCTTTCCCTTGGAGCAGTGATGACACATACAAGGTTAATAGTAATTTTCAGCTGGTAAATTTATGAAAGGAACTGCACAAACACTCGTCTGGGATTGCTTTGTGCTTTCCTTAGCAAACGAAGGGACCTCATCTCATACGGTGTGTCTTGTGTGTGCTTCTAAAAGGTATCAGACTGGCACCCAATTAACTGAAACTTTTTTTAGTAGATGATTTCAGTCCAAAAAACTTACATCGTAACTTGATAGTAAAAATTAAGGGTGGGAGTTTATAGAGGCTAAAGTGTACAGTTTGTGGATAAGAAACTGAAACAGAGAGAGGAACAGCCGGACACGCACAAGAATTTAGACAACTCACCCTCCCTGGGGGAGAACAACTGCATGCATCAGTACAGGTTGCGGGCTGACCTGCTGGCAAGGAGCTCTGAGGAGAAGGACCTGGGTGTCCTGGTGGACAACAGGTTGGCCATGAGCCAGCAGTGTGCCCTTGTGGCCAAGAAGGGCAATGGGATCCTAGGGTGCCTTAAAAAGAGCACGGTCAGAAGGTCGACAGAGGTGATCCTCCCCCTCTACTCTGCCCTGGTGAGGTCACATCTGGAGCACTCTGTGCAGTTCTGGGCTCCTCCATAAAATACAGACAGGGATCTTCTGGAGAGAGTCCAGCGGAGGGCTACAAAGATGATTAGAGGCCTGGAACATCTCCTGTGGAGATGAGGAAAGGCTGAGAGACCTGGGACTGTTCAGTCTGAAGAAGAGATTGAGAGGGGATCTTATCAATGGTTATAAATACCTGAAGTGAGGGAGCCAAATGGATGGGGCTGGGCTCTTTTCAGTGGTACCTGAACACATGACAGAACAAGGGGCAATGGGCAAAAACTGGAACACAGGAAGTTCCATACAAATTTAAGGAAAAACGTCTTTTGGAAGAAAGAAGAGAGAGAGAAGAGGAGACTGAGGAGTGACCTAATTAATGCTTATAAATACGTAAAGGGTGGGTGTCAGGAGGATGAAGCCAGGCTCTTCACTGTGACATCCAGTGACAGGACAAGGGGCAATGGGTGCAAGATGGAACATAGGAGGTTCCTCTTAAATATGCGGAGAAATTGCTTCACAGTGAGGGTGACAGAGCACTGGAACAGGCTGCCCAGAGAGGTTGTGGAGTCTCCTTCTCTGGAGACATTCAAAACCCACCTGGACGCGTTCCTGTGTAATCTGCTCTAGGTGTTCCTGCTTCGGCAGGGGGATTGGACTAGATGATCTCTCGAGGTCCCTTCCAATCTCTAACATTCTGTGATTCTGTGATTCTGTGATTCTGTGACATACGGATGTGACTGTAACACCATTTCTAAGACTCATGAAATTCTAGTGCACTTGATTGCTTTGCACTTGTCCCATTAAGAAGTCTCCGTAAGAAATATATTGTAACTTAATCTTGCTTTGGAAAAGCAGAAGCTCAACAAAAGAGCTCTGATAATGTGGGAAAAAAAAAAAAAAAAAAAAAAAGAGAGACAAATATCTTTGTTTAAATTAGGTCTTTTTTTCTCCGAGTTCCATCATGAGATTTTTCAACTGATACAAGAAGAAACCAAATAACAAAACATTTGAAGCTTCTGAAGCTTACTGAGTGAGGCGAATTTTGATTGACAAGGCAGAGTAGAAGCATGTTATACCATGAATAACCTTTACTTTATTGTGTCTATAAGTTGCTCTATCTCTAAATTTCATAATAGCCAATCTTGTTTTAGAAAGATGGGTGTTTGTTTATTAGTATTTTTTTCTCTCTGAGCTTATTGCAGAATGTTACTATACCTCTACTGGTAAGTATATAGAATATACTTATAGAAAGTCATAATATATTTTTGATGCTAATTGATCATGGCCAGTTTTGACCAACAAAATAGGCAGAAGTGTGTTGCCTTGTGAATTTATAATTTTAAACAAAATGTGCTCAACTTTAAATTTCATTAAAATTAAGTCAGTATTAAGAAGATAGATCTTAAATTATTGATATCTTATCTCTTCTAGCTTACAGAAATATTTTTATCTCTACTGATAAAGAATGAATTTTCATCACCTCACAATGCATAGGCACCAGAAAATGTGCAGCACTGAATTACAATGACATAGTATCCTCTGAGTCATTGTATGAAATGTCATACAGTAACTCCTCTTTGCTTCAGGGGACCATTGCTCACCCTCATAATTAAAGGAACCGGTAACATGGGTGTTTTTAGACTGGAATGGGAAAAGTTGAACTTATTCATGGTAATGGATGGTTTTAGTGAAGGCTGAGTGTCATTATAAACAGGTAGTTCAAAGTTCATTTGTAAAATGAAACGAAAATATTCCTTGTTTACTGGAATACATGTGTATTTTGTACTGCCACATATTGGGTCAGGAAAGATTAAAACTTCCTTATGAATTGCTGTATTTTTCGTAATATTCTTGAGCAAACTGATCACAGCAGATCCATTGCAACGATCATTTCAGCCCACCTACAGTACAGGCTAAGACATTGCCCTCTGAGGTTCACACAGGCCTTGTCTGGTTTCCCCAAAGACTGGCAGGCTTCCCTTACGCACACCTTCTGTAGGAATTTAGATCTAGCAGGTTTGCCTTGACTGTGGTTGCTGTCTGTCAATCCAGAGTCTGGATTGCTGAAAGATTAGTCATTTCAAGTCACAAATACCAACAAAAAGCCATGTGTTCCAGACTGCTTCCTTTCCTCTACTTCTCTTTGTATCTGTTTTGTTAAAGCAAGAATAGCAACAGGCCTTAAAGGTGAGTTTAATATCCTCCATTAAGAGCTGTATGACAAATCACAGAACTCTAATGGAGATGTCTTACACAAAGGCTTTTTCCCTTCCAATAAATGGGGAATTGAAAGTAGCTTTTACTCTGGGATTTATCAGCCAAACTTCAATTTATTGAGAGTAATACACTAATACTGCTAAACTCAAAAGCAAGAAAGCAATTCAATTTCACTTGCTGGGAACAGCAGGCAATATTACTGTTATCTGTTGGAGAGAGCTCAAGGTATTCTCAGCTTTTCAGTTTGCTTCTTATCTCCCCCAGATTTTAAGCATATTCTTGGTTGTAAAACTCTCCAAATATCCCACAGGTGGACTGAATTTTTATTGGCCTGCCCTTTTGTTAGGTCAAGTTTCTCCTTTTTTCTCTCATCTGCTATATTTAGTTTCTTTGTTTCTGGGGATTTTTAGACAAACTGTCAAAGGTAGTTCTTCCAATTAGCAGAACAACAGGATGAAGAGGCATGTTCACATTTTCCTTTTGGACTAAAGAGAACTGAGGCAGAGAGATGGTACTACATATCAGTCTCACACCTTTATTATGCCTCCTATATTATTTATTTGATTTCTTGACTATTGCTACATTCGATCCACTTGTATTTTTGTCCTCTGCTTTGCCTAGTACCTCATAACAACAGAGATATCTTTAGCAATATTTAGGTTATTTTCTACTGGAGAAGTTTTGAAGGAA
>VXAV01012033.1:139005-153568 GCA_013399715.1 Alectura lathami
GTATAGGATCGAGACTGCTTAGCAAGGACAGTGACAGTGACTGAGAGGCTGCGGTGATGAGAAGCTAAGTAGAGAGGAGATTCCATAATGAGGAGATTCCATCTGCTGTTACACAGACTGGATAGAAATCACTTCTGGGATGTGAAACCAAGACAGTTTTTCACGCAACATGAATGATAGCTTTGCAAGACCTGGTTTAGAAATTTACTTTTGAGACCCTAATGAATAAATACCAATTATTTTTCAGAGTACAAAAATTACACACACTTCAGTAGTGCTTAATTTCAAAAAGAATTACATTAAAAAATGAGGAAAAAGTGCTAGCAAGAAACCAAAAGAGGAATGCAGAACTGCTAAGCGTTGGCAGACAACATATTAGATATTCAAAAAAAAACATGCACCATTTGCAAAAATGCTTTTAGAAACATCAGAAGGAGTATGCCCGTATGTCTCAACAATATAATGAGCAAGGCTATTTAAAATAAGATACCTTTCAGAAAAGAAAGAATTTCAGGTATAGCATATTGAAAGGCATGAACATCTGGCCTAAATCCTTGTTCAAATATGTGTTTGAGGAGAGAAGCTGCTCCAGGGAAGCCCTTGAAAAGATGGTAAAGGTATAAAAATACAGTTCAGAGAAAACAAGACTGCAGGAGAAACATGAAATATTTCTTTCCACCCAAGTTTACTGGCAAGTGAGATAAAGCTTAGTGAGACATCTGTGTGACAACCCTTTTTACAAGATATATATTGGAGGATTTATCTGGAACTGGAGTGACAACGGTGTGTAGGAGCACCCTTTAGCATGTTTGAGTTTTGTTCTTTTTCTTCATTTTTGTGAACACATGCATTCCATCAACATTAACTGAAGTTTCCAGGGTGGTGAAATCCAGGATTAATTCCTGGTTTCTAAAACTTTCATTTTTAATAATCTGCTATCCCAACATCTTGAAAAAAAGACCATCATTGTCTTTTTGTAGATTCTCTTTCAACTATTCTTCATTAAATGGTGTAGTGGACTTTGTCTATATAGCTGCTTTAGGAGAAAAAAAAAAAAAATGTTTGCAAGGCCTATAAACTTAGAAATGTGTCTCTTGCCATGTTTAATGTCCTTACAGCCTTACTTTACCAGAGATACAGTTAATCATTGCTGAGCCAATACTTCTCTAAAGCAGAGGAATGTCCAAAAATAAGCTAAAGAAAGTGCTGTAAACTGTTCTTTTACAAGGTTTGGGCAATATTTGGAGCTACCTGTGTTATGGCCCATCATAAATAATGATCATTTAGAATCCAGACGCTAACTGCAGCTGATCCCAGCCATGTTTCCCGAGGGCTGAATTGATCTTACCTGGTATTAGCCTTCTAAATATCAGGCACCATGTCTAAACCACCAGTTTAGGCTCCCTCTGTAGTCAGATAGATGTGTTTCCAATGCATAATTCTTCCCACCAGTTTTAACAGGAATGAATGGAGAGGCACCTATCTTGCTCCTCTTCAGAGCCAGGAGTTAATTCCAACATTTGTACATCTGACTTTTAGTTGGATAAATCTAGGTCTGACTGATTCACGAACAACTCTAAAAGGATTATTTCCTTTTAATACAGAAGGGCCAACTGTCTGAATCAGACAGTAAATCAGGGAGAAAGTATTTTTCAGAAGTGTAAACCATGTTAACACACACAGTTTCATGAAAAGTTACTAGCTGAATACCAGTATCTCCTGTTTTTGAGGCAAAGTGCATTTAGAACAAATGAAGAAAAAAATGAAGAGAATATCTCATTGAATATATTAAATTAGACTTGATATGTAAGTGATTGAAATCTTTTCACACTAGTTGTTATCTAAAGTAAAAGCTCAGGAAGAAAGTGTAATGATGTGCAATCCTGTATGACTAGGTACGTAATGTGCACGTGTGTATAAACAGATAGGTCCATGACACCTTTACAGTCAGTAATGATAGAAGCTAAACAGATGCATTCTGGATATTATCTGAAAGTTGTTCCCTTGACACATAAACACTAAATGTTCTGCTCCTGTGTATGGGAAGGCATACATCTGTAAAAGCTATACTAGTATAGCTTTTCTGAAAATTGGTATATGCAATTTCACTGAGAGTTTTCAGTTCCATAAAAAAGGGACACCTAGAACCATCACTACTGTGGAGGAGAAATAATGCTTTCCTTTAATGAAAGTAACTTGTACATAGCCATGCCTTCTTCTTGCAATAAGATTGTCTTAATAGAAAACTGATTTTCTCAGCTCTGTAGATGGAGCCAAGGCTTTCTCCTGAGCTAAGGCTGGCAATGTAGAAATCATTCAATCTGACAGCCTGAACCAACTTAAACATGGAAGAACAGAAACACACTCTTGTTCATCTCAGCAGAAATACTCGTGTCAGAGCCAAGAACAGCTAATTTGCTGTTCAAAAAGCTCATCAGAAATTTGAATTAACCTTTTTTTAGTATGTCACAATAGTCTACTAACAAGTGTGACAAAAGGGATGAAAAAATGAATAAACAGATCTATTATACTGAAATTAATGTCACTGTGAATGAATTCAGAAGTGATGTGATCAAGAACCATGCAAAGACATAATTCAATTACAACAGTATAGCTCTTAAAAACATCTGGAAACAGTACTGCTCTTTTCACACATTTTAACCAATCAGTTCTAACTTCACACGGAAGTCTCAGACCTCAATTATCCTCAGACCTTAATGCCAAGAAGTGTTTTTAAAAATGTAAAACTAAAACAGGCAAGGCTTAAAGAAGAGACTTAATACATTTTTATTTAAACCAATCCCACAGCAGTAGTGACAAAGACTTTACAACTGCTTTTGCTTTGTCTTTCACTGGAAGATGTGGCAATTAGAAAGCAAGAACTAATAAACCCAATAAAACCCTCTTCTTAAGTTCACGTTTTTTGAGAGAACTGGCTTGAACAACAGTCCATCTTACCAGCTGCCAAGCAGGGATTTGTACCAGTCATCAAGCAAGTGGAGTCCAGCCAAGAACGATTATTTGCAAGCAAGATGCTTCTGAAAGACTGACTGATTTCACATTACCTATCAAATTTCAAATGCTTTGTCTAACGCAGACAGATTTCTTGGAAATGCGCAGCAAGGGAATGCTGGCCAGTTTTTCCCTTAGAATTTCCAGTGCTTCATAACTTTGGCTATAGCACAAAATAAGCTGGCAGTGGACGCAAATGAACAAACAAGAATAGTAATACATGAAAAAAAAAAAAAAAAAAGGTACTGGTATGCTTCGTAGCTGATTCAGATTTTATTAGTATTTTGTGGGAAGATTTGATACCAAAAGATCAATTCTTATTTTTACCTAAAATGCTATTAATCGTTTAAACCTTAGGAAAACTTTCTGAAAGATTAATCATGCACTGGAACAGCTTGCCATTTCAGTAGGGACATTTCTATTCCAGAAGTTCTGGTAGGAGGGAAGCGGGGGATTGTTTATTTTTGTATTTTTGGGAACAGGTAAAGCATAAGTCTGCCAGGAAAGGTTCAGATAGACTTGCTTTACCTGTGACCCATGGGAGGGAATACTGACTTTCCTTACAACCCTGTTTCCTATAAGAAATTAACTCCAGAAATAGTTTTTTCTTCATTCGAAGCAGTTTCTATGTATAGTGATAGAAAAGAAGTGATTCATTGGCATCATGTTAAAATTTGCTTCAGTGATGACAAGAAGTGAAATAGATTTCTATTGTGAAATGACAGTTTTACTAATCTAATTCTTAAAATCTACCATTTATATAAAATAAGACGACTATAGTAGCTTGCAGTCAAGAACGCTTTTTTCACCTCCTAGCTGCTTCTACATATCTTTTCAATTTTGGTTACACTCCTATTTTTTCCTTTTTTGCTTAATTTTCTGTTTTGTTTAAGAAAAGCTACAACACAACAATATTGTCTGTAGAAGATTCATAAGCATTTTAAAAGTAGTATACGTTTCAGGGAAATATTCCAAATTTAGACTGTGATATTACCAAATTATGTAACACTTCCATTGCTTTTGAATTAATTTTCTTCATAGAAATAAAATCTCCTAGATAAATATGCTGTTCAATGAAACAGATGGAATGCAGCCCCTTTAAGACATAGATCTACACATTTCTTCTGAACAGATGAGATATTGATCCAAAAACTTTGTTATTATTATTTCTCCTAGTGAGGGACAAAGATGCCCCATTTCACTAGAAAAAAAATATAGCAACAGACGCACAACAACAGGGGAAAGGAGTAAGTTGAAGATGGAGAATTTTATTTATGAAAGCAAAAGAGTACAACACACATATAAAATGAAAATAGAAGATTACAAAAAGGAAGAAGTTAAGGCTTAACGGGGAGCTGGTGGAGTGCTGAGCGCAGAAGAGAAGCTGAAAAATAACCCTTGCTTGTCATACTGGGAGGCAGAGAATCAACCTCAGCCAACACAGCTCCCCTTCTTACTGCACAGTACTGGGCACACATCCTTAAAATTAAACACTGTGGAACATGTCCAAGGAAGATTGAAAATGTCAGGTTTAACAGGATTTTGCTGTTTTATTTTGCCTGGTGGCACTAAAAGTGCCAATCAAGGCCAAGAAGAAAAAGAAAAGGTAACTAGATCCTTAGTAAAGCAAGACAGGAAGAACATTAAACAGGTAGGGAGCATGTATCTACTGATTTTCTTGTCTTCTATACTATTCTTAACAAAATTCCTTGACTCTTTTAAAATAACTTTTTTTCTTCTTTCTTTTTTTCTTTCTTTTTGCTACAACATGGATTAATTTTTCAATTTGAAGAGTTATTGGTATAAAGCATGCCTCATTAGTTTCTGGGAGGTAGCTAGTCTTCATTAATTCAGTTCTCACTTCATTTGCTTTGCATACAGTCATAATTAGCTTCAGAATAACTTAGGTAGCTTCAACAGATTTATAGCCTCCATTTATTCTGCATTTGGGTTTCGCCTGTTGTTCAGTGTGTTGTATGCCTTTTCAAAAATCAAGAACAGCAGCAGTTGCTTTAGGAAACAATTTAATCTTGCAGTTTTTAGAGCAACAGTCTCTCTACATCCCTCTGTCCACTCAGCTATGTAAACAGTTAAAACACTAAGCCTTACACAATCTCAGACAAAATTTTCTTAAAAATAGGCAGAATTTCCTATTCTATGTGGCATGCATTCACTGGAGAAAGAATTCTTTCCCATATAAACCAGCCTCTCTCTACATGGCATACATGGCAGCAGAGGAACCCACCCTTACTGGTCAGAGATAAAGAAGGAATCATGTCAGTCATTTGTTGACAAGGATATGGTTTAGTTACTGGGGATGTACTGCTACAGTAAGGATACATGCACAGTACCACGTTTAGTTTGAAATGGTTTACACAGACTGACAAGACACCGCTCCTGTTTTAGGAAAGGCAAACAGAACACAGCTGAAGAGATCAAAGCCGTAGCTTCATCCTGTGTAAGGCTGATAAGGAAGTGTGCCAGCCTATTTTGTACGTCAGCCCACCTCCTGGCTGAACTGATGATTTCTTACTTCTTGAGGCAATGCTTTATTCTGCTAGAGTGGGCCATATTGACTAGGAGGATGGGAAATAAACCCTTCAGAGAAGTCCCAAAACTTTTATATAAACCACTCTTGTCTTGGCACACATGCAAAGGCAACACCACAAGAAAGATGGAAACACTTCCAGGAAGAAGCCACAATGACTACTAGGGATTTCTTATGCTGTAAAGGAGCTTCAGTCAAAAACATCTGTGGCAAAAATAAGGTGACCCTAAAAGGCACTATTTGAGAATGGAGCCAGTCAGAGCACGTGACAAGGTCAGGAGTTATAAATATTGTACTAAGAACAATTGTGTAAAGGCATTTGTTCACCTCCAGTCTCTGGAATGTGTCTGCATTCACCGTGTACTCACACTCTTGTGCTATCTGAAAAATCCACCAACTCCTCTCTTCAGTATTTGAAGAAAAAAACTACTAGTTAATGCTCTGTAACTTCTTACTTGAAAAGCCTTCACACAGTCTAAAACAAGGTAAGATTCTGAGGAGGTTTTACCAATAAGCTGCAAGTTCAGCTCACAGTAGAAGAGGTGTCGTAAATGATAATGACCTGCCAAAGTCCTATTAATTGCTTTGCATGGACTGCTTCTCTGTAGCAGTCCATATGCTGGAGACACATGAATCTGGAGAATGGGTCTCTCCCGCGGTCCGCCAACATGTTGAGCAGGCAACAGAGCCAGGCTGATGGTGTTCCTGGCACACTCCACCCGTCTCTGAGAAATCTGTTCTATTTGCTCTGCAGTGCCACGTTCACTTTCCTCCAGAGCTATGCTCAGGGATGTCATCAGTCCACACCACTGCCACTTGGCAAGCTAAAGCTCAACACTTGGTAATATCCTTATATCTGTCATAAAACCCTCAATGATTTCAGCCTGCATCTTCATAGGGATGATTAAATGACAACTTTTCAACAGCAGGCCACCTTGCAGAGCAAATTGCTGACTAGGATCCAAACATGCAGCAAATTGAGCTGATATATGTGGAACACTAATGCTCGTGGCAGAGCTACATGAGCAGAAAGCGTTTTTGAGCATCTTGTTGTGCTCTTCAGATTTCAGACAGTTGCTGGCACCTGAAGGGTGCCAAGGGCAACTGTCCAACTGTTTGCCAAGGGCAAACAAGGGCAACTTGTTTTCAGTAAACCCTGAGTAAGCTGAGTACCCTGAGAAACGTGTATCGTATCAGACCTGCTACATTGCAAGCACAAAGCACAGTCAAGCTATGCCAGCAAGGAGATGGGTACAAATAGTTTGAGACCAGTTTTTATGTAAACATCTCATAATTTGTATACCTGGGCAAATGCAAGAGATTATCTTCGTATTTGCATCGCTCCCTGGAAAAGGACGCTTTATCAGGGAGTGTAGTGATAGGACAAAGGGTAACAGCTATAAACTGAAAGCAAGTAGATTCAGATTAGATGTTTGAGAGAAATTCTTTACTCAGGGGGTGGTGAGGCACTGGAACAGGCTGCCCAGAGAAGCTATGGATGCCCCATCCCTGGAAGTGTTCAAGGCCAGGCTGGATGGGTCCCTGGGCAGCCTGATCTAGTGGAAGCTGTCCCTGCCAGGGAGGGGTGGATTAAAGGGTACATACTAACATACCGAAGCATGTAACACCAGGTTGCAGTCCTGTCCTGACATATATGCGAGAACAGAAAGCACTGAGAGTCCTTGGGAAAAATACTGCTTCGAATAGTGCCTGTTTAATACATGTGCTTAGCTATGGTATATGCTATCAGTAACACTTCTCTGTTTAAAGTATGGGGAAATTAGGGTTATCATTTTTTGGAGTCTGAGAAAGTTATTCAACATCTATAAGCAAAAGCTGCAGGTAGCTGTTCAGAGTTCACCACATGGACAGTGCTGTTTTCTGAAATTAAGATCATGTTCTGCTCTGGGTGTGTTGAAGCTGGAGGTAGGGAGAGAGAGACAGAGCGCATGGTTCTTTCTGGCTGTCAGTAAGAAAAGCCTAGCAATAATAAATAGCTACTTTAAGAAGACAGAATAAAAAGAGGACTGTAGAGAGCAAGTAAATCTTATGGCCATTCAAATGCTGTGAACTTCTTCTTGGACTGGATCTGTGCAGCATGCTGTGGAATATCCCTCTGTGTTCCATCTGATACTGCATTGTTTCCCAACATTCCTTTTATTATTTTATTTTCTTTAATATTTCATTTGTTGTTGAACCTTTCTTACTGATATTTGGAAAGAGCCCTGCACCATCCCCCACCATCCACTCACCTCTCAGCATGCATCCAGACAACCCTTATTACAGAGTAGCTGTGGCACTTCAAATTCATACCACACCTTAATGACTTCCCTATGCAGCAAGGCAGGCCCATCTCACTGACACACATGACACACAGTGCCTGAAAACAATGTGAGAAACTGCAGAAGCTGGAACACCTCTTCGCTGTGTCAATTTTGAGAGTGGTGATCTTGCTTTTATCATCCCAATTATCTACCCCATAAATGGAGAGGTCTTGGGTGAGGTACCTAAGGTCATCCATGCCTCATTCTGGTATGGATTCTTTCTTCTATAAACACTAAAATAGATCTGGCAGGATATGCAGACTAATTGCTAAAACAATCTGTATTTTGAAGTGGGGAAAGTTTTGCAGAGTTTTTATTAATACTTGAAAAATACTATTCCTCCCTGTCTAATGCTTCGATACAGTTTCTGCCTCACATGCTTTCTAGTTATAACACAGCAATGAGGTGTACAAAGTCATCACCCAATGTTCTTAAGTGAATTTTCTCCAATTCTCCTTCCCAATACTTTGCCACTTAAGAATTCAGTCAAAAGACTTTAAAAGTTTACCATAATAATTTCAAGATTATTGAAACAGAACACCGGTTCAGCAGTAAGACTGAGTTTTTCAGAGATGCAACAAATTGCTTTAAAAAATTACAAGCAGTGCACTGAAAGTTCCAACATCTGGAAAAGTCTTTTTGTTGCTCACTGACATGAATAGTCTCTTATTATACTGAGCATCTTTACTCCAAGACACAGAGTTTATCAGCACCAGCACCGCAATCAAATGTGCACAGTGAATTCTAGCTCCCAGAACTTAAAGATGCATTGTAACAAAGTGTGCAATTGGAAACATTTATCAGTGATTCCGTCCCAGTATGAGCCAAGCAATTGTCTGAAATCACTGGAAGCTGGTCTGTTGGCTATTCAAAGTCTAGACTGGAGAGTTAATTGAGCATGCATATAATTTTTTTAACTCCTTATGCTTCATGACTTCAAAACATTGAGGATGCACGCTGTTTCATTGCGAGGAACTTTGACAGTGAATTCAAAATCTACCATTATTTCTTGATATGGTCCAGCTTTTGAATACTTCAGGCTTGATTTCCTGTTCTAAGGGGAAAGTAGCAACAGGGCTGAACCACAAGGAGGGTGTATGATGTGTAATATCTGAGAGAAGCAGGGGCACTTGGAGTAGAAGAGTGAGATGGGAGGGACCCAAAGGATATTCAGGAAATGGACATCTGGTTTTTACATGCAAAGAAAGGAGGTGTTGAGGGACACTGTGTCTGAAGCTTTCCCTTCTGCATAGGTAGCTAATGGAGAGGCCACCTACTATGTAACCTTCCAACTGCCATGAGTTCTTCAAGCTAAGTGAATTGAAACAAAGAATTGTCTACCAAAAACCTGAAACAGACTTGTAAAGTGCTGTCCATTGACCAGAAAATCTTTCCTTCCTTCTGAGACAGTCCAGATGCAACTGAATGCATCTCCTGGCTATGCAAAACTGAGCTGACCTGACAAGGACCTCAGAGGAGCACAAAAGCCACTCTCCCAAAGCCTTGCAAGTGCTCCCTCTCCTAGAAGAGCAGGCAAAACATAGCTCTATAAAAGTATCACCAAAAGCCAAATGATAAATCAATGTTCTTTCAGACTGAAATTAAAACCAGTATCAATTGTAGTGGCAGAAATTTGTCTTACGTTGAACTAGAATTGCTTTCAGCAAAAAGACATTTGAAAGCATCATGAGCAGATTGAAGGTTCCAAAAAAATTGCAGCTGCCAACATCAGTAATCCCTTGAGAGCTGCAAAGAACAAAAGAGACATTGAATTTGCCCATGGATAAGCCAATGCAGCCCAGAGTGGCTGGATGTGTGAGAAGCACACATTTTTAAATCAGCGTTAGAACCTGGGTCAAAACATAAACATGAAAAAAGCTTGATATTTCAAAGAATACGGGAGTCTAGCAGTACAACTGAATGCAAACTGAATTACAAAACTGTACGTTTTTGCTGTGCCAGAATTCCATTCTACAAGTGCTTAATCAGTCACCCTAACAATAAGAAAAAGCTGTAAACTGCCTTGCTTGCTCACCAGAGTGTGTTGTTGGCATTATCCTGTAATGACACAACAAATTCCATAGACGAATTTTGCTGCAAAAGCAATTTCTCTCATTCTCCTCTTAAAAAATAAAACTGTACAGTAATTAACTTCACAGAAGTTTCATTTAGTAACGTAACACAGTACATGGAATAAAATATTCATTAATAATTGACTGTGAAAACTGTAGTCAAAGTATGTTCAGCTAATTTAATAGCTAATGAGAATTCAGAGGGCATGGTTCTTTGCATGAACAAAATATTTCAAACCAATACTGTTTGAGTGATTTTGTAAAGAATAACTACAGTAAAACTGCAAAGGGCCCACTACAAGAAAAAAAAAAAAAATAAGAGAGAGAGAGAGAGAAATTGGGGGGATTCAGGGAGTACTGTGCAGCATACACATTTTTGATCCATAATACAGAACACTTGTGAGAATAATGTCTGTCATAATTTCTCCTAACACAATTAATGTATTTCTTCAAAAGATTTACAAGGGACAGTCAACTCTTTCCAGTGAGGACTCAGATTACAAGGAAACAAAACTGCTTTACAAATAAGGAAATTTTATAGCAAAATATTTTAACATATGGTAGAATATAGAAGGAAATCACTGACAAGTATGCATTCAATCAAGCCTTCTACTTCCAAGCTAAAGCTCTATATTTATCTTTTTACACTGTCTTTCCACAGTCCATTAAATCCAATTTGCTATTCCTTAATGGGAAACAAAGCACAGTCCTACTTACCACTTGATTGTGATGTGGTACTTTCTCTCTTTGTCTCTCTCTTATTTCTTTGCATGTAGCAAAATTTGCAAAGTAATTTTTCTGTCTGTATTGGGTTTATGTGGCAAGATTTCAGTAGTGGAGGTGCTGCAAGGGATGGCCTCTGTGAGCAGAGCCCAGCACTGCCTCATGTCAGAGCAGAGCCAGCTCCAGCTGCTCCAAAAGGGACCCACTGCTGGCCAGAGCTGAGCCATGAGCGATGCTGGGTGTGCTCTGGGAGAGCAGAGTTAATGAAGGGAAAAATGCTGTGCAACAGCAGCTGGGAGAGAGGAGCGAGAGATGGGAGAGGAGCAGCCCTGCAGGCACCAGGGTCAGGGCAGCAGGAGGGCAGGAGGTGCTCCAGGGCAGAGCAGCAGCTCCCCGCAGCCCAGCAGAGGCCCACGGCGGAGCAGGCTGTCCCCCTGCAGCCCACGGGCACCCCGCGGAGCAGATCTCCACGTGCAGCCACGGAGGAGCCCGCGGGGCAGCAGGGGGACGTGGCCTGGAGGAGGCCGCAGCCCACGCAGAGCCCCCGCAGGAGCAGGCCCCGGGCCGGAGCTGCAGCCCGCGGGGAGGAGCCCGCGGTGGGGCAGAGGCCTGGGGGAGCTGCTGCCGCCCGTGGGGCCCCGTGGGACGGAGCCGTGCTGGGGCAGGGCTGGGAGAGCTGCAGCCTGTGGGAAGCCCACGGGGACCAGCTGGGGAAGGACGGCAGCCGTGGGAGGGACCCACGGGGAGCAGGGGCAGGGGGTGGCCATGGAGGAGCGGCAGAGACAGAGCGTTAGGGGGTGACCGACGCCCCCATTGCCTTGTTTCCCTGTGGCACTCGGGGGGAGGAGGTAGGAGAGAATAGATGGGGAAGGGAAGGTGTTTTTTGTTTGCCTTTATTTCTCTTTGCTCTAGTCTGTAAGTAATAGGCAATAAATTACATCAGTCTCCCTTACACTGAGTCTGTTTTTCCCGTGACAGTAATTGGTGAGTGATCTCCCTGCCCTTATACCAACCCTTGAGCCTTTTCTCTTGAGAATTTTCTCCCCTCTGTTCCTTTGAGGAGAGGGAGTGAGAGAGCAATGTGGTAGAGTTTAGCTGCCCATCAGGGTGAGACCACCACACTGGCAGAAAGAGAGCTTGAAGCTCAATGGAGCTCCAGTCTTATGCTTCAGCTCTCATTTGTTAAATGTCTGCAAAACCATTTAGACAGGTAATGGAATTTTTTTTTTTTTCCCAATCTGTTTTTTTTTTTTTTCATGGTGTAGCTCAACTTTCATGATTATTATGCCCTGCAACCTGACTTTTGCTGGAAGATAAACCACAACCAGAGAATTGATAAGTATTTCTAAATATAAATATATATATATATATATATATATATTAGAGATGAGCATATGAAAGCTTCTAAAAGAAGAGACAACGGTCAAACTGACCGTTGGATTCACTGAAGTTATGGAATGTCACTTGGTCCAGAATGTAGAAATATACTTAGTAAGAAGGATAGAAACACACTTTTAAGATTGTTTTCTATTCCCTCTCAAGTGACCAGATTTTCCAAGACATGGGTCTGGATCCAAGATCACTCTTTCTTTGAAGCCTCAGTGTATTAGGAACCATGGTCCAGATTCAGATCTTTCAGTAGATTGAATGGAAAAGATCCTTTTTGTCCTTGATTGTAGACACCAAAATTTAGGTCTAAACTCACACTGCAGTCCATGAAAATAGCCAGTACAATCAAAATTGTATGGAGAGCTTCTGAGCTAATCAACCAAAAGGAAGTCTGGCCTGCTGCCCACACACAGATCCTTCCCACAGTGTTTAAAACTGCACACAGGACAAGTCCTATAAGACCTACAAGACTTGTAAGGGTGTCATGCAATTAAATGGTGGCCTGTATGTCCACTTTTTGATGAGATGAGTGACTCTCCAGGATTGTTTGGTCAGGAGCAGAATCCAGCTGCCAATACATGGTGCGAGATGCTGCAGGACACCCAAGACATCTGCATAGGATGAATGGTCATAATGCAGGACTCACAAAAGATCTTCACCTCCTGGAGGGGCAGCTCAAGTCTGGAGAGAAAACCTCACACATCTAAGTAACACCATTTGCTAAAACCAGCCAACTGAATCCCATACTAGATTGCTACACAGAAGGAGCTTAGACAGATGGAGTGCTTGTAGACACCTAAATTTAGATATCTTATTTTGAATTAAATCCCACCATAGAAGTCTGCATGTGAAAACCAACTTCCCAACTTTCAAATGAGATCAGGCAAAGGATTCTGGTTCATTTGCCACCAGAGTACCAAATAAGCAGAAAAGAGTGTTCATACCGAATAAATCTAAACCCCATGTTCCAAACTTCCCTGTAGCCTTCAGGCCAAGTGTATATCCTGTCAAGGACAATCCTGTCCCATCTGTGCTTATAATGTTTCTCAACTGGAGATATATGAAATCTTTTTTTTTTCTTTTTTCTTTTTTTACAAACTCTAGAGAAAAAAAATAGTAATAAATCTAATTTCTTGCTGGAACTAAACACCTTCTTTTTTTTCCTAGTTGTTTGTTGTTTCAAAACTTCCAACTGCAAAAAGAGAAAAGAAAACTCTATAATGCAGTAAAAAATAGATTTTGATTACTGAAATGGAAAGTTTGGCATTGAAAGGACTAAGTCTGTTCAAATTCCTTCTCAGATAGCATTTCCAGTTACAATAGCAGACTATAATGAGATAGTATTTATAGTTCTTTCATATCATCATTATAATCACATTTTACCTTTAGATCTTGAAAATTGACAAAAAAATACAAAATTCACAAAAGGAAATACAAATACATGTGTACAAATATATACTTGCTATTTGGGGTGTCTAGGAATTTACATAATCATCTTTCATCACATATGCAGAGTTTTGCTATATTTTCAAACATAAAATAAACCACTCTAGGGGTGAATATTGTCTTAGAGCCACTTTTAACTGCAGAACAGAAAGTCATTAACAATATGCACAATATACAGCAATTTTGGATAGCAAATGAGAGCTAAATGTCCTACTTGAAACATACAATGAATGTAGAGAACTACTTTCATCATTACAATGACTTTTAACTAGGATCCTTATTCTTGGAAACTGTCTGCAGTCTTTTGAAGGCTTTAAGTAGCCAGGACATCTGTCACTTTCAAAAGAAAATTAAAGTTTCATAACAGTGGAAGAATAGAAGAATCATTTGCATTTTTAATACACCCATCACCTGTAAATTACCATGAGATCATTGTTCCATGAGGAAAGGGGAAAAAGGCCTTTTTTAAAAAACAGATTGTTAAAGCAGAATAAAAAAAAGCAGGAACTAGCCAGTCACCCATAGCCTCATGTTTTATAGCTCACTACCAACAGGAAATGCAACACTGGTGAAAGATACCCAGTGATAGGCTATCTTCCTAACACTACCTAAACCCAGTACAAGTCAGCAGCATAGCAATGAAGAGTCCAGACCTTTGTTTTCTAAACGGCAACTAACACCTGAATTTCATCCAGCTGAAGGTAGAACTGCACAAAAGTGAGCTTCACTCCACTCATAGGGCTAGCAGCATAATTTTGCCCTAGAAAGAAGAGCAGAGTGGATTTACTCCAGAGGAAGCTATTTTCAACAGTTCTGTCTACTGATAACAAACATATGAATTAGCAGGGCAAGCATCCCATTCAGGAGGCACAAACATTGATTGTTCTGCACTGGTACCTCTGTTAGAAATCAGTAACTGGACATTAAAGGAGAATATCCAAGAGCCGAGATGAGACCATAATACATGCCCAGGATGCACTGCAGTCTTTTTGAATGAAATAACAGGAAATAGGGGAAAAAAAGAAAAGGAGGAAAAAAAAAAAAAAAAA
>VXAV01012033.1:173995-192624 GCA_013399715.1 Alectura lathami
GAAAAAAAAAAAAAAAAAAAAAAAAGAAAGAAACAGGAGTTTGGGATGTGAATAAAAAGCTTTCCAACCAAAAATACAGTAGCTTCACAGCTTTCTTAAACCATACACATTGCTCAGGGAGCAGGTGCTCCTTCCTTCCTTTCTTCCACACTGAAACTCCTCATGCATTCTCCTAGTGTTGTTCTCTCTCATGGACAAACTCCACTGCAAACCTTATATACTCCCTACCAAGAACCTGGTACATCCCTACAACATTTCCTTACCCAGTGCCGTACTGGATAAGCCAAACTGTCTGAATTTCCCCATGCTTCCCATCCCATTGCCACCCTACTCTCCCCCTGTTAGCTTATGTGACTAAAGTTCATACTGGTTAAACCTAAAGGCTGGTGAGGACCGGAGGCAGAATGACAGGCAAAGGAGCTCAGTGATCTAAAGAGTGCAAACTGGAGTGTGCAGGATCAGCTGTACTTGGAGCTATCAGAGGAACCCGCACTCTCAGGGAGGAAACACACTGAGATGAGGAAACACACTTTCTTACCAACACATCAAGTGTCTACATGACCCCAGAGTCTTTCTGAAAATATCAAGTCATTCCAGTCTCACCTTCCCACAGTAAAATGGTGTGAACACATGGTGCCTTCCCACCCTTTCTTCCTCCATAACTATTGTTTTTTTCATCCTTTGTAAGAGAGATGGGCCGAGCTGAGGTTACAAATATCATCATGCCATGTCACATAATGTATTGCCATCAAACTACAAACACTTTATCGAATCTGCTGTGCACAGAACCCAAAATTCCACTTATATCATGTTTGAATTGTTCTGGTTTTCAAATCTACTAGTAAAACTAGTAGATGCCAGCCCACTGCATTTGGCCTAGTTCATGTAATACTGTATTGATCAAAGCTGTATTATTTCCAAACAGTGAGATGCTGTCACATTGAACCTGGAATTCATTTTGCTTATCCATAACTGAGCAAAACCAAAGTTAACAGATTCTTGGAGTTGGATTCTGGTAAAGAAAAGACAATCAGAAGAGATCGTAGAGTCTTTTGGGAACTCATCATTCATCTGAAAATGGGAGCTGGGAAACAGGAGAAGGGTGGTGAAAATGTAGGTTGTTCTGCTCCTAGAGAGAATGCAGTGGAAGCTGTGAGCCCTTATTGCTCAAGCCAAGCACAGAAAGCCAATGCTATGAATTTATGAAGATAAAATGAGACCAGAAAACCCTCACCATGCCCTGTCTGATCCTATAAACCCTGGCACATTGCACCACACAGTCTAATCTTTTATAGTTGACAACACTATTGGTTCTTCATATTATGAAAGAAATAAATCCTCAATGAAAAAAAAAAAAAAAAAAAAAAAAAAAAAAAAAAAGCTCACATAAAAGCATGGTTTAACTTTGTTTTACTTCTCAAGCACTTTTTTCTCACCCCAGCTGATCTTAGCCCGTTCAAATGGAAAACAAATCTCCACAGAAATAACAGAAGCTTCTGCATTTCTGTCTTACTTCTGGGCTCTCAGATCATTTGGAGGGGAGGAGAGGGCACTCAGAGCTGAAATGTTGTTTTCTGTTTTTCTTCCCACCTTCTCAATATCCCCCAAAAACAAGAGAGTGGAAATGGTTGTGAAGTACTGAGAGGTAGGAAGGGCAAAACCACCAAGTTTCTTAGCAAAATGGAAAAGTAAAAATAAGGTTAAAGAATACTAGTGGTAATGGCAGCAGGTAGATTCAAATGTGGAGGTTTCTAAAAGGGTTTAAATATAAACTTGCAAGCATGTCCAAATTTAGTATTCTGCCTTCAAAGGAGATAGGCACAGACTGGAATACAAGAGGCTCTGTCTAAATACCCGGCAACAATTCTGTCCTGTGCAGGTGACGGAGCAGTCTGCCCAGAGAGGCTGTGGGGCTGTGGAGTCTCCTCCTTGGAGATCTTCAAAAGCCACCTGGATGTGGTCCTGGGCACCCTGCTCTGGGTGTCCCTGCTTGAGCAGGTGTTGGACCAGATGGACCCAGAGGTTGCTTCCGGCCTTCATTAAGGAACCAAAATTCTGTGATTCTATAAAATTGTAAGGCCATGAGGTAGGGAAGAAACACATTAAGAGAGTTCAGAGGTCTATCACCATTTATCCAGGAGAGAAACAAGAATGAAAAATGAAAGGAGCAAGATGGCAGCTGTGCTTATGGCAGCCATAAGCATATACTTTCAGAGCTCTTGGAGCGGGTCCAGAAGAGGGCCACAAAGATGATCAGAGGGCTGGAGTACATCTCCTATGAGGAAAGGTTGAGGGAGTTGGGATTGTTTAGCTTGGAAAAGAGAAGGCTCCGGGGAGACCTCATTGCGGCCTTCCAATACTTAAAAGGAGCTTACAGGCAGGAGGGGGAGCGACTTTTTACACAGGTGGTTAAGGCCATGGGGGAAATGGGCTAAAACTGAAAGAGGGGAGGTTTAGGTTGGGCATCAGGAAGAAATTCTTCCCTGAGAGAGTGGTGAGGTGCTGGCACAGGCTGCCCAGAGAAGTTGTGGCTGCCCCATCCCTGGCTGTGTTCAAGGCCAGGCTGGGTGGGTTCCTGGGCAGTTTGATCTAGTGAGCTAGTGGCTGGCAGCCCTGTCCATGGCAGGGGGGTTGGAACTAGATGATCTCTGAGGTCCCTTCCAACCCAAGCCATTCTGTGATTCATTCCATGATCTACAAATACACAAATGTAGGAAGCTGAGCAAGAGATAGCGAAACAGGATGGCAAGACTTTGCCCATTTGATCTTATCACATTTTTCATGCAGTGTGAATGAAAACTACAAAAGCAAGTGGAAAATCTCTCTTCTGGGGGAATGAGTAGACTGTGCATTGACAGAAACCTGAACTGGAAAACATCACTAAAAAACAAGGAGAAAGGAGAATGATAGTATGGCACTGTGGGTGCCAGTGTAAGGGCAAAGTTAGGATGTAGGCATCTGAAGGAATAAAAAAATATTAACTCACTACAGCCTACACACATGCACAATCATCCTTGCAGAATACCACAGGCACTCAAATAAACCACAGCTGCAACAGAAAGGTGAGTAGTGAGATACACAGCCTCACCAATCCTGTTCCAGTTGAGGTGTCATAAAGCTCTCAGAGAAAAAAATATCTTTTTATCCCATGTTACTAATGGTTATTATTCTATTGTTCTTCAGTAACAACAACAAAAACAAAAACACTGGAAAACTGTACTGAACAGCAAACTAAAACATGCCTGCGGCAAGAGACAGCTTTTTAAACTTCCATCTCACTAGTGTCTGTCTATATGAATAATGTCACAATGTCACTGCCTTTCCTGCATTCTGTTACAGTACATTCTTCTCCCACTTTTATTATGCTATTCTATTTCAACTTGATGAATTATCTGTATTACTTTTTTGAGAAACATTCCCTCTAGGGATGGGCATACTTAGTTTATAAAGTTTCCAGCAGAAAAAGGAAAAGGGGAAGGGAAAAAGAAACTTCCACATCTCCACTGTTTCAAAACTACCCTTGGGAGTAAGACATAATTATCCACATTCTGCCATTGCCAGCCAATTCTTAGCAAAAGCAGCAAATTTAGGGCAATGAAAATCAGTAGCACTAAGAAGTGATGCTCAGGCAAGCCCAGACAGAAGGAAAAAAGAGTCTGTTAGCAGAGAGCAAGGATGGGAAGCTGAAAACACAAGATGGGAACCTATCTAAATAGTCTCATTGGCATTAAGGTTGTTTTTCTCCTCTTTTCTTCATTATTCCACCTGTGATGTGCTTACTCATTCAACCAAAGATAACAGGTTCAGTAAAAACCTCTATAAAAGTAGTGAGAAATAACTTGCCCCACAGCAGCCATTAGCAGGAGATTAGGTGTTTGCTCCAGGTTACATAGTAAAGTAGATTCATGTCTGACAGAAACAAATCTGAGTTCAAAATCTGTGGCTCTATGAATATAGTTTTCACTTTGTCCTTCTCATCAATATGAGAGAAAAAAAAAAAAAACTGCTAAGTCAGTTTTGCTTTTTAGGTACAGTTGCTAATAGATTTTGATACATTTCTGCATTACAGCAGACTTCACTATGGAGTTAAACTCCACAGTTTAACTATGCATGCAGCGTACAGCAGCCTATACTTTCATGTGAACATGGGCACCCACAGTGTCAACCTTCGACAGAAATTCAATGCTGAACATGTAAGCTTCTGTTCTGTTGGGTTACTATGGACACGCTTTTATGCTCAGAGACCTGTTTTGTCCCCATGGCCCCATGGTAGTTTTGAACAAAGTGACCTTGAAGACGTTTTTGATATGAAAAAAAAAAAAAATCGTTCTGTGAAAATAAGTTTCACCAGTTGAGCTGGTTTTCAGGTAAATTTGTGACTAATAGTATGTACGTTCTGCGACTGTGAAAATTTTATAGGACTAATCAGTCCTTGAGGAACCATAAGTCAACTTTCCTTCATAGGAAGATAACAGTACAAAACCTTCTTACCCTATCACTAATTGCTTCTCAATAATTGTTAATGCTTAACATTTATGAGTTCCTATTTGTTTAGAACTAGAAAATGACTTGCTGTACATACGCATGTTAAGGTAACGTAAAATACTCTGCAGTCTTCAAAATTTCACATATAGCACAAGAAAAAGATTTTAAAAAATTAATGCCACTTTTTTTTTTCATTTTAAAAGTTATAGATCATTGCTGTATGTGTCTAAAGGGTAGATAACAAGTCTGCAAGACTTAAAATGGTATGAGAGAGCATGAGAGGTCCTGCACACTGCTACAGACCAATACAATAAGTTCTAGAGTTTTGTCTCATCATTTATTACATTTCTGCTGACCTTTCCTTTTGTTTTTTATTTCCCATGCTCTTCAGGTGAAATTGTATCATCTCAAGACGGATCTTCTGAATTCTCCACTGATCTGGGACATTCAAAAGCGTGCTTCTGCAGTGGCCACGTGTTCTTGTTGCCCAGTTGCAACTTGGCTACAGTAATGCTGACACAAACATGATTTCTCAAATGATTTTTGCCTTAAAGCAGAGAACGTGGAGGTTTACTACTGCCTCACTGAGAAAAGACGTTTATGAGTGTCCTAGCTACATACATTGCTTCTTACCATATTGTAGATGCAGATCACTTCTAGGACATTACAAAGGACCCCAGAAAGGTCTAAAGTTGGGAAAAATAGTCTTCATATCCTATGGCTTCCTCTCAAGGAGGCATGTCCTGAATTTTCATTGCCAGGCACACTGTATTCTAACTTGGGACAGCAGAAAGAAGCTCATCAGCAATTTGTCCCTTGTCTTATAGGGCCCCAAAAATCTGATACTCTCTCATGATTAGAAAGAACAAGATTTAAAAGTCAGTTTAGTAAAGTGACTCTGATCCCTGCTATTTATCAACACTCATGACCTACAAAATACATTTGCATTTAAGAGGAGGACTTTACTGTTTGACCCAGGAATTGCTCCGATACGATCCCATTCGTTCCACACATTCAAAATACACACATATGTATCTCCAGTTTCACTGAGCACTGGAAAACTAAATTCTGAACAGATTGTATCCTGGAGGAGGCCTGATGTTTGTCTCAATAGTGAGTTCATTACCTACAAACCTCTTCCTCACTTATTTTAAAGTCACATTTTGAACTCCTTTATCTGGTCTTTAACTGCATCAGCTGTACAGGACATCAGGGAACAGGCACCCCTTTCCTGACACGACCTCTGCTCAGAGCTCACCAGGCAATTCAACAAACTAGGCAGTAGTCCCTAAAATATATAGTTTGGAAGCACAGACCTTGACAGTGGCTGTTAGCATCCAGCTTAAAACTGTTTAAAATATCATCCGTATAGGACGGTCACTGGAGTATGTCCCACTGTTCTCTGCACTACATGGCTTGGTCCTTGTCTGAAAGTGGTTTCTATTAAAGAAGCTTCAGGCAGCAGATTCAGGCAGATTTTTCCTATGTGTTTATTCCTATAAGCAATGGTGAAGCAGTTCAACAAATGCAAAAAACATATTGCCCAGGGTCACATCTCTTTCTTGAACATGTAATAATCATTTGTTTCTTTGCATGACCGGGGAGGAGGTTATACATTTTGGAAGAGGTTCGTATATCACCATCAGAATTCATTATCATATTTCCATGATCTCTTACAGACATTCCCTTGGGATGAAAAATTATTACTCCATTTAATGAGCTTACTATTTACTGCCTTAAAAGGATTATCATATTCTTAGCTGAGAGCTTCGTTACATGTAGTTGTGATTCACTTGGTCTAAGTACACTCATATTTGACAGAGAGGAAAAGGAAAGTTTGGATGGTGTTTTTTGTTGTGTTTTTCTTTGTTGTTGTTATTGTTGCTTTCCTGACTAGATGTCAGAAGTCAAAATATCTTTTAACTCTGACTAGGATAGGTCACTTGAATGCTGACAGTCCTCGAGTGCATTTCCAACATTCCTCCCCAGAAGAGAGAGATATTTTCTCACAATTATTTGGAAAGAACCCTAAAGCATCTCTATACCCAGATTCACTATTTTAATTACACCTAGCCAAAAGCAAAATCAGTGGTGATGGAATAGCCTAGAGGCAGGGCTTTGCAATGGGTTAGGTTGTTAGGCGTTCAAATCATCTGCAAACTCAAGGCTTACTTGAGGAGGCTTTATTCTTTAAGACCATCTTTATTCACTTAGACTTAGTAGGAGGATTCAGAGTGGAGTTTTACAGACTGAAACTAAAGGAGGATGCTGCAGTCTATTCTGGGTGAGAGCTCCATGCTTGTGAATTTCTTACTTTCTTCTTTGCTTGAAAAACCCCAGCTGTGATGATCTGACAATTATATTGCACAACTGTTTTTTTCGTTTGTTTGTTTTTTCCCCAGAACTTTGTACATGATAGGATAGAGAAGACTAAGAATATTCAGAGGAATGTTTTTTCAACAGAAGTGTCCTTCAGTGCTGCATTTAGGATGTTTTCTCTTATGTCCAAAGTTCTGGGTGCACATGCAGAACTTTTTGATGTTTCATTAATCTAAATAAATATGTAAAATCAGACAGCATAATGAACAGTAGATTTCAAAATAAATATTCATTTTTAAAGTTACATTTATTTTTCAAGTAATGAACATCTCACAATATCACTGAAATGTGTGCATGGTCAGCTAGTGACTATTTCACAATACTTCATTCAAATAGCAAAAACAACAAAAAAAAAGTTATATCTACAGGTTCCTGAAAGCTATATTTTTCAAAGTCTTGTCACCTTAGCAATGAACAAGAATCCACAAAGAACAAGAAAAGGGATCAATAAATAGCTTAATACACAAGGTACTTTTCTGTACTCTGATTTTTTGGCAGTTCTTTGGTCAAAAGAAATTAGAGACACTAAATTTTATTAATTTATTGAGAATATTTAACATGTAGTTCCAATTTTTGAAGGTGCTAGGCCAAAATAATATAGATTACCTCTATGTTTTAAAGGTCCCTGAAAAACATTCAGGTATGTGATATAGTCTTGAAGAAGCTAAAGTGTGACTCTCTCCCATAACCAAATCTGTCCCTTTTCAACTCTATATTCAGTAACTACATCTGTTCTCTTTTGACCCCTGAGAAGTTAATAAACTCCTAGATCTCAGTGTGGCCTGTGCTGGCTGAAATGATTGCAGTTTTGTAGAAAAGTAATTTTTCTAGAGAAATAATGCTGCAGACTTAAAACACAGAGAGCATATAAACCAAAGTTAATTGGGCATGTAATGGTTCTTGAGCCATAAGGTTAAGTGTTGAAAAACAAGTAGATAAACAAATCCCATACACCAGACTACAGTTGATGCTACATTGTAATTGATATAATACACTTCTCAGCTTTGCTTCAGACTGGAAGTAGTGTTAGGGAGTGAAGTGAAGCAAATAATGCCATACGTTATCTGAAACAACAGTCATCACATTAATTTGATGAAATGCTGTATCAGAGCAGCCCCTCTAATCTTGTAGGAATTTATCACGGAACTATTTCACAGCTAGAAACCACTGGATTTAGCTCATAACAAGAGGAGACGTTAAGCCTTGTAAAAAAATCTGACCAAGATCTCTACAGAAATAACACGTTTTGTAATTATGACACTGCGCCACCAACTTTGATTTGTAAGAGTCCAGTGATGACAGAGGTTCTTTCTGCACAAAAGATTTCCAGAACCAGGTATTCTGAATGCAGGGCCATGGTCTACTGCTTGAAGGTCAGGGTCTCACAGTTCTGCAGTTTTTGTGTCTGTCAACATTTTCTTTGCAAAGTTAGGTCTTTATATACTACCAAAACAGTCCAACAAGTCCAATCTATTTTATCAGTTTTACTTCTTTTTCCAAGGCATTTTCAGTTTTACTTTCTTCAGCATTAGCTATTATTTTGCTTTTAAAATTGAAAGCTGTTCTTTAAACACGGAAAACTTATACTGCTTCTTATTAGTATGTATTTAGAGTTCACATTCCTTTGGTTTAGGAGGTACTGTAGATACTCATTTTTTAAGCATCAAAATATCTAAAATCTACTTTCAGAGATTAAGGCTGGTTCACAGCTACCTCGTATCAGTTACCTTTCATCTAGGATTGAATTCTCTTGCTCAGCTTTAAGCAGAAGACAGTTTCTTATGCTTTTAAAGGATCCTCTTGTCAATTAAAACGATATAGCAACCTCAGCTACAACAGCAAACATTCCCCCAGTGAATCAAAACCAGGAGTTTTACAGTAATGTCAGACAAAGCAATAGCTTGAATCATTGCAGAATGAAAATAATGATTTTGTGCCACATACAAGTGATGTTTATGAAACACTAAATTTGTAAACTTAAGCCAAGTTGGAAATACTTTCTAGACCTCTAGCATAAGCCATTTAAGTATACAGAGAGAGTAATTTATACTTTTGTACAGAAAGGTTGCTTGTAGCTGTCACTGTCCCTTCCTGGAGATTATTTTTATGCAGCTTGACACAGGGTGACATAAGTACTGTATTATAGAAAAGTGGATATATGCATTCTACTATATAAATGAAAGAACAGGAAAGTTCAAACAGCTCTTAGCAAGCAGGCATGAGCAGGCATTCCACACAAAACGGCAGGCGGAGATTCTGTCTTAGTTGTTGCAAAATTCAGAGAGGGGAAAAATAGAAATCAGTAAGAATGTCATGCGAAGCAGCATTCAGATGCCTGAAACGCCATAAAAGCCTCAGGTTTCCTGACTAAAATCTTATGCATACATGCACACTTCTTTTACTGCTTAGAAATTCTGTCACTGTGCTGAACTGGTTGTTCAACTGAACGGAAGTCTGTCTCCTCTGGGGGGAATTTCTTACAAATTAGATATTATAGAATCACAGAATCATCTGAGTTGGAAGGGACCTTTAAAGGCCATCTGGTCCAACTCCCCTGCAGTGCACAGGGACACCTACAGCTGGATCAGGTTGCTCAGAGCCCTGTCCGGCCTGACCTTGAAGGTCTCCAGGGATGAAGCATCCACCACCTCTCTGGGCAACCTGTGCCAGTGCTTCACCCTCACTGTAAAAAGCTTTTTCCTTATGTCCAGGCTAAATCTCCCCTCTCTCAATCTGAAACCATTTCCCCTAGTCCTATCACAACAGGCCATGCTAAAGAGTCTGTTCCCTTCTTTCTTGTAGCCCCACTTTAGATATTGAAAGGCTGCTATCCTTGAATTCAAGCCCAAAAGGAGATTAACCAGTAGGAATCAAGTAAATTTATCACCCACTCTGCTGCAGAACAGCTGTTTAAAATGGGACACAGTGAAAGAAAGGTGCCTTACTTTCCTTCTGCTGTAGCTCCCTGATGGGGATACCCCCCCAAAGCAGAGAGAGGAGATACCCCTCTGACAGCTGTCAACCTAAAGGGTGTAACTCCCTTACAGAGAAGTTGCATACTCCTTTGCAAAAAAGCCTGCTTAAAACTAAAGGTGTCTTTCATGCTTCATTTGCAGCACAATGCAAAGAGCTGCCTAACGATAGGGAGAGCAGGAGAGAGGAATCCTGCTTGTTGAGGGCACACAGGGAAGGTGATCCTTCTTTCAAGTCCCTCCTCACAGAAATGTTCATCATGGGATGAAATACAGGAATAATGCAGTCAGAAAGGATTGAAGTTGTTTTTTCTCAAAGATAAATCAGGCATCTAAAGATCTCATCCAACCACTCTTGCAGTCAGGTGCAGTGGGATCTTTCTGCAAGTTATCTAATATCATGCCTTTCTTTTGAAGTTATAGATTGCAGCTACAGATAGCAAGCACAATCAAAAATCATAAGAACGGAGGGCTGGAAAGCTCTTAAGTCCATTGGGATATTTTGAAGCATTCCTAGACCATCCCTAGCAGATGTTTGTTTCAGCTGTTCTTCAAAATCTCTAATTCCAGCAGCTCCTTAACACAGCCTCTTCCAGATTTTCACAATTTTAACAATGAGAGAGGATTAATATCCAGCTCAAGTCATCTTTCCTTTAAATCCAATTGCTTTCTTCTTTTCTTGTTCTCATTGACCTCAGGGAATAGCTGATCACAGGCATAAAAACATTTGATATACCACAATGTCTCTAGCCCCTCCTTCATCTTCTCTACTTTCAATAAAAACCACTGCAGTTCCTTTGACCTTTTCCTGTTGCTTGGGTTTCATAAATCTCTCATAATCACTAATGCTCTTTCATGGATGCTCTCCAATTTGTTTACATCTTTCCTGAGGTTCAGTGCACAACACTGGACACAGTCCTCCACATAACCTCACTAGCACCAAGTGGAGTGAAATAATTCTTTCTCCTGTCTGACATAACCCCTTCTTTATAATAATTCCAGAATAAGATTAAGCTTCTGGCAGCAGCTTTGTTTCTTGGCCTTATTTGTTTGCATCTCACATTATAATCCTCTACCAGTGTCAGAAGTACTATTGTCTACCTGTCTTCACCTTTCAGTATTTGTGTTTAATACTTCCCTCTGAAGAACAATGCCTTGTGAGCCATTATTTCGTATTGCTGATACCAGAGCATTTATTCAAGCCATGAGCTTAAACAAAGGATTTTGTTGATGCTGTTTTGATCCCTTTCATTATAACAATTGGGATGATGATTTCATGCATTTCTGTGATTTTCTGTATATTCTTGGCATGATCAAGATTCAATCATCACAATATTTTCTTACTCCCCTCACACTTTACACCCAACCATCCACATTTTCATTCTATCAGCATTTTTTTTTTTAATTCTTGTTCACTTTTACTAGGAAGAAATCAGAGAAGTATTAATAACTATTCTTTCCTTGGTAGAATAAAGGTCACCCTTGACAACATAAAAGAATCACAGAAAATACCTGAACTAAGACAGAAACTAGCAATTTGCACCAAAAATGGAAACATACGCAAACCGGGAGTCTAACCTAGTTCATAGATATATTTCATTCATCTGAAATAAGAGGCTTGTGGGTTAATTTGTATCACAGGACTACTTCATGTAACAAAGAAGATGTTATCTTGCTCATCAAGGAAGATGTCAAGGAGCATATGCCCGCTAGTCCACCAACAAAACCAGCCTGTTGGAAAGTGTTTTTCAAAGAAGAAAAGACCACAGATGTTCTAACAATGGAGCTTTCCCTATAGAATCAAGCCAGGAGGAACTGATAATTTCTTTTGAAAATTTACATTTTGATTATTCTTTTGACAATTCATTTGAAATTAAATGGCACAGAAAGACATCAGAATTTTCTAACCAATGGGGAAAAATGGTTGCAAATACCAAGGGAAAAGATATCTGGGGGGGGAAAAAAAAAAAAAAAAAACAAAAAAAAGTGAGTTAAAACAGTGGTATATAAGAAGACTTCTCTCAACATATTGAGGCAATTTCAAGATAAAACATCCTGGGAGACAGAGTTACTTAAAGAAGCTGTAGTAAGGACTAATACGTAAACGATCCCACTGCAGAAGAAAGAAAGGAAGTATAGCCGAGAGACTGACTTCACTCAATCTCAAATGCTTTATGGACTTCAAACACAAGGAGGAGGTACAAATCTTCTGAACAAAATTCGGTTTTCCAAAACAGCACTCAACTCCTTTAAATACTAATCAATGGCAGTTTAAGTAAAGATCATATCATAGCCTATAGGAGATCAAAAGTTACATGGGTAACCGTAACCTTGTTGTTTGTACCCTACTTTTGCAACTTCTACAGTGTCCTCCTAATGAGCAGTCAGATGTTCTTACTGTGCTCACTTCTGATACCTGACATTGCAGTATACTGCAGAAAATGAGACCCTCAAGGGAAAACCCCGGTAATTCAGAATGAATTGTATCCTTCCCAAAGCTGCCTGTTTACACAGAACACTAATAAATTCTGGATTGTGTGAAAAAAATCCTATATCCAGGATAATTTTCACCAGCTCACCAAATTTCAAGATTTCCCATGAAAGCAAAGAATTTAGAGCCTTTTTGAAGGATACTAATAAATTTAAACAAATAGTAAAATTACAATAAAAAATTAGCAAAAATCAGTTTATAGCTTCTGTTTAGGTTTCTGATTTTGGTTTAAATGTAAGCTATCCCAAGAAATCTCTCTGTTTTCAACAACAGATACAATTCTCAAGCTCCCCAGTACAGTTATCGTTGTATTGTGTCCAGACCAGATAAGATTCAGTGTTGAACTGGTGGTAGGTTTTCATGATGTGAAATCTCCATGCTGTTCATATGCCATGATGCCAGACATAGTCAGATTAGTAAGAGTGTGTCACTGGGGAGCAGATTCCTGACTCTGGACTCAAGAAAAATAATTTGCTTGTAGCTACGGATGGGCACATTTCCTTCTACCAGGAAGTTTAAACTCAGCCAGACAGATTCACAAAACCTGCTTATTGCATGTGGTTCACAGCCAGTCTGGCACATCTGCCAGTTTGTCCCTCCCGACAGTGTACTGAATGGGAAAAATCAAAACATAATGGATTTTGCAAATCCATCCTACATTTGCAGTGCAAAAGAGGAGGAACTTATACAGGACCAGTAAGTGTGCTGTAGGAAACAGGCCACTGTCCCTGCTTCTGGCTGTGCCTGAAGGCAGATGCCACAGCCAGGAGCCCACACCCCATCAGCAGAAAGGAGACACAGCAAGTGACAGGTCAAGGCGAGGCAATCACTGACGGTCTGGCCAAAGCTCAAGAAATCAGGGTTTGTCTACAGTAGGAAAAGGTGCTACATAAAGTGCAAAAATGCAGGAAGAAGGGTTTCTAGGCAGATCAGGAATCACAGCCAAAATATAGTGAGTTTTGAAGCTGGAAGAGGAACAAGACTTTGGGAGCTGGAGATGAGGTCAACAGCAGGAATAGAGACAGCTCACAAGGGCCACGGGTGTCTCCTCCACACAAACACACTCACCTGCCATCTGTGTGCCCTCAGCAGCACACAACAACACATCACCAGGAGTCATGGCTGGAGGACAGCACCCCCGAGGCAGGCTGTGCCCTGCAATGGCCAGGAGCTCCCAGTCACAGGGAACCAGATGGAACTAGATGGTATTTAAGGTCCCTTCCAACACAATCCATTCCATGAAATGAATCTAACCACCTTCTAAAAACATCCAAACCTAATGCTTTTCGTCTCACAACATTTCAAGTACCTAGCACCCCACAGAGAGGAAATATTTGATACTTGATGATGGTTTAAGCTCAAATAAAAAATTATCAACTGCATCACTATGATGCAAGCACACCAAACAAAAGCAAAAAACGTCATAAATATGAGAAGAAAATGCATTTCACTAGTTAAAGGGATTACAATTCTTTTTGCCTTTAGAGAACGATTAATTCCCTCATTCCTTTACCTGTTTAATGTCACACTAAAACTGACACAGTTAAAGTATTACTGAGTCCTAGCAACACCATCAGAAAAAGAATGAAAATGAGTAGAATTTTGGTAATAGCTGCATCTGATCCCCAGCATCACAAGAGAGTCAGGAAAGTAGCAACAGTGCTAGAAAAAAAAAAATATTTTATGTGAAAAGAATACATTTTTTTAGATCTAAGACTTGCAGCATCAAATAGAAAGAAATAACTTGTGTATGGCAAGGAAGCCTGTGTGGATGACAGAAAAATATCTTCACACATATTCCCAGGTAAATTCCTGATGGAGCATACAGACTCTGTGAATCGTGAACAGGGTACAAACAAGAAGTCTAGGACCAGAGAGAGCAAAGTATTTAAAATAAACTGAGTGCTACTGTCAGGACTTGAGTCCTATACTTGGATTTGGCACTTTTTGTGGTTGTAGTTCCACAGTTTGACTGTTCCTCTGTAAAATGGATGCCTCAAAGGAGAGCTGTGCCATTCTGTACACTGTTTATGCTAGTAAACTGAACAATCCGAGCAAATATAACCAAGCACTCAATTATCTCGGCAGGGAATTGTTAGCACTGGCACAGATTTGGCCTCTGCTCCCAGATGATTTCTGGGCTTAATCAGGAATTAGCAGAAGCCAGAAAACAGGCTCACTAGGCATGCTGAGTATTGGAGGAAAGATTTTAGTAGTGCATTATCAGCGGGTCATTTGAAGTCAGATGGTGTCAGTACCATGCAACACTCCTGAACACATCTAATTTACCAGTATAGACATAGCCCGAGTGTCTGTAAACTGTTTTGATGCAGAACTTGAGGAAGCTGTGCACACAAAAGCACATCAGTAAGTCTGTAATCAGGCAGCCTCTGGTGACATCAGCAGTCCCCAGGTGCCTCTCCCCAGAGAGGGATGTGTCAAAGCAAACTGCAACACTGCATCAATAGTCCATTTCACGACAGTCATCCAGATTCATTTCAGCTGCCTTCATCCATGAGTTAAACTAATCCAGCTAGTTTAAAATTCTTCTGGATTAGGAATATCTGAGCCACCGTGGGCATTACATTCACTACAAGAGAAAATAAACCCCAGAGGATGGATTCAAAAGGCAACCTGGGGACAGAAGTTTCTGGCTCTTCTAACTATGTGAGAGGACACCTAGCTCCACTTTACAATGGCCAGAAAAGAGCAGCAATATAGCTTATTACAATTTTATGTTTTTCTAATAAAAGGTTTTCTTCACCATGAGGAAGTAAATCGAAGTAGAAAGTGGCAGAAATTATGTTACTGTATTTTTGGGCTGTAGCTGCAGAGAGTAAGGTAACTAAAAGAGAAACAAAAGTGGATATTGGCTGTTTGCCTTGAATAAAGTAAATGACCTGCACCTTCCCTTCCAGTTCATGTCACAGAATCACAGAATCATGTAAGTTGGAAAAGACCCTTAAGATCATCACGTCCAGCCATCACCTACACTACCAAGTCCACCACCAAACCATGTCCCTCAGTGCCATGTCCACACGTATCTTAAATATCTCCAGGGACGAGGACTACACCGCTGCCTTGGGCAGCCCCTTCCAGTGCTTGACCAACCTGTCTGTGAAAAAGTTCTTCCTAATATCCAACCTAAACCTCCCCTGGTGCATCATGAGACCATTTCCTCAAGTCCTAACACTTGTTACCTGAAAAAAGACACTGACACCCTCCTCACTGCAGCCTCCTTTCACGTAGTTGTAGAGAGCAGAGGACTACACCGCTGCCTTGGGCAGCCCCTTCCAGTGCTTGACCAACCTGTCTGTGAAAAAGTTCTTCCTAATATCCAACCTAAACCTCCCCTGGTGCATCATGAGACCATTTCCTCAAGTCCTAACACTTGTTACCTGAAAAAAGACACTGACACCCTCCTCACTGCAGCCTCCTTTCACGTAGTTGTAGAGAGCAATAAGGCTTCTTATCAGCCTCCTCTTCCTTAACCTAAGCAACCTCAGTTCCCTCAGCCATTCCTTATATGTCTATCTACCAGGAGAGTTGAAAACAGCATTTTAATGGTTTTTTGTTTTTTTTTTTGCTAATTATTCAGCCCTCCTCCATGCTTCTAGGCATAAGACAGAACTAACTGAAAATAACAGAAATCCAAAATACATTACTTTCACAGTAATGTATCCAGACAATCCAGAACAATGAATACTGGAAACTTTGAAAGTTTTCTTGTGTTGATTCTATTTCAGTCCCTCTTGACACACCACTGGAAAATAAAGTCTTCTGTCATCACACGATGAGGTGCAGATCTACAGTCCTGATTCAGATTCCATTTACAAACACCAAGGGAGAAATGTTTCTCCAACATTGGGTCAGATGTTTTCAGCCTGTAAAGCCCTGAAAGCTTTTCAGAGAAATGTGGAGACCCTATAGAGCAAATTTAGGTCTGTTCTGCATTGTTTTTCGTGCCTGTCTTTTCAAGACATCTTTTAGACATAGGCAACTAATCATCAGATTTTAGGTTTCAAATCAGTGTTCACATGGAAACACAAGTGTGTCACCTTTTCATTCTACCATGAAAAAAAAATTGTTTGGGAAAATTACAATGGCTGAATTTTGTCTCCAAGTGTCACAGTCCATTCAGTGCTTCACAAAACTTCTGAATGACCAAAAGCATGAAGTGTTCATATGATGCAATTCAGACTTATGTCAATGGGAAGCAATGTGCAGAAGCCAACATACAGGCCATTTCTGTTCACTCTGGTGTGGTAGCACCACAGGGCGTACTTATCAGAGCTGCGAAGGAGCATTAGTATTGCCCTTAAGCCTTGTGTTGCTTCAGCTTTATAAATCAGAAACTGATGTTTCTATATCACAGCTGGTGTAGGGCACCATGGTTTGATATTACACTCAATCCTATTTCCAGGTTCTACATTAAAAGCTGACTCCTCCCTCCACTCATGCTTTCTCCAGAGAAATTACCATTATTTTCAGTTTCTTTAATTCTCCTGGATGTTTCTGGGGCAACCAGAAAAGTTACGGTGCCTCTTTCTGTTCATGTACTTGTCCTTTTCACTCCTACCCAAAACCAAGGGAGGTTTTATTCCACAGAATTACTTCCGAAAATCTGTCTGATCTTTTCCTTTCTCCAAGGCATGGTTTCTTATCCAGTTCAGTCCACTTTATCCATTTCAGTCACTCCTGACATGAATTGTCCTGTTTCTTCTCTGTGTAGTGAAGCACTACCTCCCTCAAAAGTGTGATGTATTCCCACTGTCCCTCAGAGAAGCTGCTTCCCCATCGTCAGCCCAGCCACACTCTCTGTCACCTCTTGGCAGACAGCCTAACACCTTCTTCCTCCCCATCTTGTTCTTTGGGTTGCTGTCTGCCCAGTACATCTTGACACTGAAGACCTCTCACAACCAAATCTACTCTGCTCACCTCCTATAGGATTCACGCACACTCGTTATGACTTCCTCCAGAGTTCTCCACAAATACAATCCAAAATTTTAAAAATAAATTGCACTGTACATTTATAGCAATAAGTAGTTTGGAACAAGAGATATGATAAGCGCATTGTTTTAAACACAGAGCCTGATTTTCTTCTCATCTACAGAATACATCAATACTGCAGAACAGCAGGCAACACTGTAGGAAATAATGTTGCAATATTGCAGCAGCCATGTAGGAAGCACATGCAGCATCTTACAGGTGGAGGTGACTATTTTTAAACAAATCCAGCTTGGCACATGCACATACACCATGAAAATGTGTGAGCCCGAGCTGTCTGTCCAGCATGCAGGCAGGAGGCAGTACATATGCAGGTGCTGTGTCTGGGAGTCCTTGCAATGAAGTGGGGGACAAGGGACATCAGAAGTGGAGTCTTTCTCACGTCTTCTGGGTTCCTTTTAGGCTGGTGACCAGGTGCTGGCTTTAGACAAACATTCTTGCACCCATGAGGAACTGATGGTTTCTCTATTCCCATCTCCACCTCCCTGAGTGATCACGTTTTCCCATTGCCTGTTGTCTCCCAGACATGGTGGGAAGCTGCAGGTAGATGTGTGCTAGGATCTTGCAGTGCCTCAGCCCCCTGCCATCCTCACAGCCCTCCTGCTGACTTTCCCTCAGTGCTTCCGCACTCAGACATTTCCAGTCAATACTTTTGTAATAACTCCATATAACACAATCTAGAAGGGAAGGCTTCCAGGGTTCCAGATTGCACTGCGCGTTTCAAATGAGGCTAAGAGTTCAAGAATGATTGTTTCTTCAGAGTAGGATGTCTAAAATAAATTTGGCATTTAAGGTGTGTTGAATTTGTGTACAAAGAGTGCATAATATGGGACTCTGTCTTACGAACCAGATATATTTATTGCATTACTGTGAACAGCCTGCTATGACCAGCAGGGAACTGCAGAAATGCAAATTAATTTTTTCACTTGCTGCTCTCAAGGTTCATTTATAATTCTCAGAGCCTTTGTACAACCCCATCAAGGCCAATGCATTATTTTTAAATAAATCAATTGTTAGGAAGTTTTCAGCAATAATCATAATTACTTTAGTACTACGACAAAACTATTTTTATAAAAACCCTTTCAAGCAATCCTTTCCACAGAAGATCACACACTTTGGAAAAAAATAAACTGTTGATAGGAAACAGTTATATTTACAGGCCTCTGTATGTGCTTACAACAGTCAACATAACACAGATATTGTGAGCAAAATGGGAAACAGTCTTCTGCATTAACCACATGAAATCTAGAAATAAGTATTAGACAATAGATGATTAATTTTTTCTGGTTTATCCT
>VXAV01012033.1:192640-223715 GCA_013399715.1 Alectura lathami
TTTTTTTTTTTTTTTCCTTTTTTTTTTTTTTTTTTGTGGATCCCCACTCCAGGAGACATCCTCAATTCCAGCCCTCAAAACTCACTTTCTCTCGCTATCAAACCACCTGATACCCCCTAACCACTACCAGGAGATGTCTTCCACTCAATATTTCCTAATTCCAAATCCCTAACTTTCTCTTCAAATATTAGCACTAGTCCTGCCATAAAACTAACACTCACTTTACTGGGAAGGACCAAGATACCATGGTTGCACACAGTATCAACACAGCAACAATATTTAAACTACAATATTAAAAATGAATTGAATATATAGGTACTTGTTTGCATGTCCTTTCTGACGGATATGGCATTAAAACAACATTTGAGTGATGTTCACTCACCCTTTTGTTTTAGCTTGTCTATGCAATGATAAGATCTATTCTTAATTCCACCAGTGAAAATTATTCTTTTTTTTTTTTCCTTTATTTTGTTATTTCAATTACAGTGATAGAAGGGCCTCTGATAAAAAAAAAAAATTGCCTCTGAAAATACAGCACTGAGCGCATTGGTGCATACCGCAGATTTCTGTGGGGCTGCTATTGCTAGTAACAGTCATAATAATCATAGAATCATAGAACAATTAAGGTTGGAAAAGTTCTCTAGGATCATCTAGTCCAACTGTCAACCCAACACCACCATGCCCACTAAATCCTGTCCCTAAGTGCCACATCTACACGTTTCTTAAACATATACAGGGATGGAGACTGCATCCCCTCCCTGGGCAGCCTGTTCCACTGCCTGAGCACTCTCTCAGAGAAGGAGTTTTTCCTAACATCCAAACTGAATCTCCCCTGGCACAGCTTGAGGCCATTACCTCTTGTCCTAATGGGTAGGTATGTGATGCTCCCATGACAGAAGCAGGTTCCCTGGACTGTAAAACTTGTGCAGATGCATTTTCACCCTCCCTGCTTTGTCGCCCTGAAATAGAAGCCCAGCAGAAAGTTAACCTGGTAAAACAGCATTTGTTGGAAGTAAAGGACCATCTGACATCCCTGAAGAAAATAAAAGGGCTTACTCTAAATATGTCAGTGGCTCCATGCATAGCCAGAAAGCTGCCTGCATTCAATCCTCAGTATGATTTTCATATTGAGTCTTGGCAATGGAAGTGTTATTTAGAGAGATAAGGCCACTTTAAGGCTAGGGGGTGGCCGGTGCCCAAATCCTGATTTCATATTTTGGAGGAAAAAAAAAAAAAAAAAAGCTATGAAATTTTATTGGAAAATATCTAAAAAAACACACAGTGTGATCCCTAGAAACCTGCAGTCTGCTCAGCTTCCCACGTAAGAATAAATATCAATATGTGAATCAGGCATCGTACTAGAATAGTGCTTTAGGTATAAAATGAAATGTCCCACAACAGATTAGCAGTATTTTGTTAAAGCTTCTCATATGTAATACAGAGATAATAATATATAATCAAAAAGATATCTAATTAACATAATATTTAACTCATCCTGACTTTTCTACAATAAAGCGCTAAGGAATGTGTGATTTTTAACACTGCAGCAAAATTATTAGGCTACTTCCAAACACTGCATTTCACAGCTGCATCTACATTTATTCACATGATATATATAACTTGCACTTATATATGAGGTGCTGCAAGTTTACGCCACATAAGACATTTACAGTTGTGTCAGCTGATCTCATGTATTTGTTGGCAGCAGATCTGCTGAAGAAATCAGGTCTCCAGATTGCAATCTTGGAACCTCTCCCTTGAAGGTGTCTGTGATAAGCAACTTGCAGTAACAGCATCCAACAACATGCTGCCATCCAGCTATGCAAAATCAGAAGACCATGCACATTAAGATACAGCCCTTCAATCCCTGTTTGAGTAAACAACTCCGATTATTGTGCAACAAATCACACGCAGTCCTGCAAAAGGCAGCTATCTTCCCGCTTTCAATTTTTAAACACTGTGCACGAGAAGTTTTCCTTTGGTTGGTTCATGCTTTTTGTAAATATTTTGTAACAGTGCAGTAATGGAAATGAAGATGTTTTTGCTTCTGCATAAAACAGGACTGCAGAGCAAGATTGCATCTGCCAGCAATTCACTGACTTCTTGACAAACAAAAACCATCCCGATAGTGTCACAAGTCCATGCAGGTGTGACGGAGTGCAGCTCTTCATGCAGAGCTCTGATTTATCTGACAGCTATGAAGTAAAGGCGCCTGTAGCAACGCAATTTCAGGGAGGCCTTTCACCAGCAGCCGAGGACCAGCATGTGTCTCTCTGGCTGGGAGCAACGTCAGTGACACTGCTGCATGTGGCTGCTCCCATGGCTATTGCAGGGCTCGAGCCCACCCACCCCGCTCACATCGCACTGAACAAAAGAGAGGTGACAAGCAACCCGGAGGGAAGCTGATTTCACTCCCTCGGTGCATAGGTGAACATTTAATCTTTTATATTCTGTCTGTATTAAAATCATCATGTAGTCTGGGTAGCTGTGTTCATGCATATAAACATAAAGAAATATTTGTAGGGACCTGAAGATGAGCACATTTTGAGAAGGGCACTTTAACAGAGCATCCTGGCTGAGAGAGGATCCTACTTAAAATGTTGAATATTTTAATAATTTCACTGTTAGGGAGCACAACAATATAGGATTGACATTAATTATGATGTGGGCTGGTCAGAAAAAAGCTTTCAGGGACAGAAAATTCTCTCTCATATTATACACTGAGGTAATAAAAATGACAGCATCAAAAGTCACCTTTTTTGCTACACAGGCCTGGATGAGTTTTGTCAGAACATACGGTCTGAAACATCTAACAGTTCAGCATTGCGAAGAGCAGATTAAAAAAAAAAAAAAAAAAGTGCCTTTCCTTACATTATGTTGCTTGCAGTGAAATGGCAGTAACTGCAAGAAGGAAATTCTGGGAGCCCTGAAGACACTTCAGACTTGACCCAAGCTTGACTTTGAACTTGACTTTGAACTTGACAGACATGGCTGCAGGATTTTTCCTTCTCCTCCTGAATCCATCAGGCATTATGGGTGCTCAGCACCTTGCAGGAGCAAACCCTTTCCTTCCTCTTCTTGCCATGCATCTCTTTCTTTCAGATATTCTCTGCTGCCTCTATGCCTACTCTATGGCACTTCCTTACTATCAATAGAGTGACTGCTCTATTTAGGCATGTGTGGGAGGCAGGTCCACTCTCACTCATGCTATTCATTTTATGTTATCCAAACATGTACATTTTCTGTTGCTTTTGCCTAAGCACAGCAGCACTCCCATGTTCAAGTGCTTCAATACCCTTCCCTGCAATCCTGCCCAGATGCTGAAGGAGACAGGAGCTTGGGAGCATGGTGCTTCAGGCTCTGGCTGCTGGCTCTGCTATTTCTTAGTGACTTTTGTAGCCCACCAAGGTCAGGAAGTGGACACGCTGCCAGGAGGAAGCATGTGCAGGATGATTCCCTGCTCTTTCACTCCTCTTTAGTAGTTACAAGATAAGATCAACAAAATCACATTGTATGATGGCAGGTCTACTTTTACCCTAGCTTTTGGTTTGTGTCAAGACACATATGTATAATTTTTGTATTTGAATAAAGAACATGGGAAGAAATCCAGATATCCATGACAGCCTAGCACATTTCTGCCAACCCATCCTATATGATCTGAAAAATACCATCACCACATTAAAACACCTGTGCAATGGTGTCAAGAACAAAGCGAGCGCACACCATTTTGCTCCACAGATGCCACCTCGTGTTAGGAGAGCAAAGTCTCTTAAATCAGTAGGCAGCAGGAATATTTTTGGTCTCAAGCACGCACAAGGCCACCTGCATGCCCTCTAAACTTACAGGGCAAAAACAATGCTGTGCCTCCCTTTGGCACTGGAGCAAGCAGCAAGGTCTGAGCTGTAACTAATCTGACACAGCAACTGATCTATTATGTGGCCTTAGGCAAATCCCTTCACCCCTCCGCTTTCTTGTCCCGGTCTGTAAGTGAGAATAGCAGCACGTGCTTCGCGGGGATGCTGCGGTTGCAGGCTGCAGCAGTGCCAGCGCCTCACAGCCACGTCTGCCAAGGAAACTGGAGCCTGCCCACACAGAAAGCAAAGCCAGGCTCACTCCCATGGTGCAGGCTCAGTGGACCAAAACCAGCACTGTTTGTAGGAAAATACCAAATTAGAAAGCAGAACCCAGAGCCAGGAAAACATAGGCTAAAAGGCATTGCATTCAAAGAGGCACCGGTTCCTTTGGGATTCACTGAGCCTCCTCTGGCAACTAATGACCTCTGCTTTTTCTAACCCCATTTAAAAGTTTTGGCAAAGTCCACGAGGTGAAAAACTTACCTGAGGTTGAAATTAAAAGCCATTTGGTGTGACTATGATTCTGACTAAAATCTGAAGGGAACTTCTTATGCAGATATTAGAGCCAACATTATCAAATCCATAAACAAAATCAATTTTCTGTGTATGTCATGTTTCCTTCTGACTGGTTCTCACTATCACCAAGCAGCCTTCATTTTATAGAGCAGTGCAAAATGCAATAGGTATTATCAAGAAGAAAAACAACAACAATTGAAGCACTCTATCACAGCCTGTCATATTTTAACTGAGGCTCAACCACAGCAAACAACAACATGTGCCAACGGCAGCAACTGGGGAAAGATGCATTTACAAGATAAAGCTCAGCCTTCTCCATGCTAAAGCACCCACCAGAACGAATGAAGGCTGTGCATGGTTATTACTTGGAGCACACGGCTGGTGGGAAGGCTTTCCTGCAGCCGCAGTAGCGGGCAGTAATTGAAAATGTCTCTCCCATTCTCTGTCCCTGTGTGACAGGACAGCTGTGATATGTCTTCTCACTCTGCCATCCTCTGCCAAGTCAATCCCCTCATTAGCTTCCTTAAACACCACCTGTCCCTTTTGAGAAATTGCTCTGAAACAACAACAGCAAAGTGTCACACTCTGCTCTTATTAGGGAGCTAACTGCAAGAATCACAGATGTAAGAGCAGGGTGCGCAGCCTGAGCACTGCCACTTATTCTGGCCATTCCCCAGTTTTACTGGCCACTTATTTTTCTGCTGGTTGTTGGAGAGAAGGCTGAAATGCATTGCTGTGAATTATTTCAAACAGCTAGTCCACTGTTTATATAGCCACAGGATTTAATCAGGGGAGAAATGATTTTCAGACAAATGTTTTGCACATAACTCTCAGCTTTATAGGGAATAATGAAAATTATCTCTGATCTGATCCATTTTCCTCCTTTTCAGGCACTTCTTTGGAGGCAGCTTGGATCCCTGTTGATGGGTTAGGAATGATCTTCTGCACTTGCCTGACACATATTGTCATTACTCAACTGATTCCTGCAGAATTATGATAATTGTGGCCATTAATCTGTCAATGCCTCCACAAGCCCATGTTCCTGTCTTCATCCCATGTATTTACATAGCCATCATCTTTTTTTTCCCCATAGATGAGTCATCAGTCCCAATACAGTGACACTCTGAGTTTCTTTAAACTCTCTTTCTGACATCTATTCCGTACGCATTGTACAAATTTTGAGACAAGGGCTGTTGTGACCTTCTCTGGAGATCTACACAAAACCCTCTGATCCTTGTTTCAGTTGATGAGGATCCATTGGCAGAGTGAGGTGGAGGGCATTTTCCTCCCATACTTGTCTAGAGCATTGCACAGAACAAGCCTTTGCAGGAATCCTGTTGCATTAAAATTGCTTTCTTACAGCAGAGAATGGCATAGCAAGTGTCCCCAGTCATACAGCCTTCAGACTGGGCACTACACCCACCTAACAACATTAGAAGGCAATTACTGTGCGAAGTAGGGAGATGCAGTCTGACAGCACGGAGGTTTTACCATAGCTGGAGCTCTCCGCATTACAACAGGTTGCACAGCATCACCTTCTGCGATGTCTGTGTACACAAACCCCTGTCTAGGCCAAATAGTCCTCCTCCACGTTAGGCTGTGACAGGAATGAGAAGAAAAAGGGTGAAGGAAGGAGACAGCTATTTCCCTTCTGTTCTATTGGATGCATTAAATGTAGTTTTCCCTAATCTGTGCCAATAATTTATAATATTAGGATGCAGTGCCTTCAGGATCTGTTTGCAGCGCGTACAGCCCCACACACTTACTTCCAGCCACACAGCAAATTCTCCTCACATTCCTCCACCCCAACTTCCCATCCCCAGACTGAAGGCTCAGGACAGAGCTGCAGGTCACCAGGCCATCAGCCACAAGCAGGACCCAGAGGGATTTTGGACTATCACAGAAGAGGATAAGGATGAACCATCCGAGGCCCTCATGCACGGTCATTGCAAACCCAGCAGGCTCAAACCACAGGAAAAACTTCTTCATCTGCAGCTGGGGTTTGAGGCCAGTCACTGCAGCACACAAGGCTCTCCTAAAAGGTTAAGCAATTTATTTTTCATGTCCATGAAAGTACATGGGCTTTGGGAATACACCCACCTCCCTCTCCACTTCTGTTCAGCCCTGATACACATTGAAGTACATAACACATGGCTAATGCTATTGCCAAGCTGGCTCACAGCTCTCTGCCTGTTTTACCAGTTTCTAAGCATTAACCATCTTGGGGAAATGTGCCGAAAAAATATTTGGAACACATTCAAATGTAAACAGCTGGAGCAGTAAAGGGGTAGAAGCGTGAGGGGCACTCATTACAGTCCCTCCTGCAAAATGCCTTGAAAACAAAGATGAAGTTGTTGAGCAATTACTTCAGAACTAAGATGCAAAAGGAGGCGAAGATATTGGTGCATTCATTAAGACTGTGCAGGTAGCAACAAGCTATTGTCAGCACCTAAATCATGATCTCTGGTACAGCAGTGACTAATGGCTTCATTTTGTCACAAGGACACGGCCAATAGCAAGGTGCTGTCATGCTGGCATTAATACTGCGGGATGGGTGCTGTGGCTCACAACAGTTTTTCCTTCCTAGCTCCTAGAGGAAAGGGATTTACTGCTGGAGTTGTTTGTGCTAAATTATCACACCCACATTGGCCAGAAAGTAGTGGAAAAACAGTGTGATTCTGCCCATTCCTCTTCCCTTGCCCATTTGCTCCCAAAGGATAGGAACAAGTGAAATGTTTCCTTATTTATCCTTGCCTGGCCAGACCCAGTTTCCTAACTGATACTATACAAAGCCTGCAAAGCAGGTAGCCCATAGCCACAAAATCCAGATCTCTTCAAGCCTGATCTGCCTAATGCTATTCTGAAAGAACAGACTTGCAATTCAGGTATGATGCTGATGAAATATTACCATCATTCCTCCCAAAAGTGAATCAATTCATCACAATGTTGCTGGTTTGCATTCCAGAAATTCCAGACATGAAGGGAAAAATATAATTGTGCTAAATACTTTGTGGTAATAACTAATTATAATTACAGCTTTAATTCCATCTATAAAGTGCTTTTCCTGAGGAGAAAACAGGTATTTTTCTGCTGTTATGATATTCCTGGCAGTTGATAGAAATGCAAAGTTAAACAACAGAACCGCCTTTAATTTCACAGTGTATGATTCTTTCATAAAACTTTTAAAGATCAATTATGTCCCATCAATGCAGAAGCCAGGCTGAACTAAATGATTTATGCATAAATAGCCTTATACAGTCAACGTGGAGAACGAGCAGTTCGTCTGTTAAACGTGTATTCAGACAACTGTTATTTTTGGCACCGTATTGTACTTTACCATTACATCAATTTTTCCGATTCTTCATTTCTCTGTCATGGAGGCATCTTGTTGTATACATAGCTCTATGCAGCTTTCATAAGACATATGCAACTGAATAAAACAGAAATTGAAATCAGAGAGCAGTTGTTTACTGATGGGACTGTGCAATATCCCAAACACAAAGTGAAAAAGGTGAATTAATGTTTTTCAAAGCCACCTTCATTCTTTAGGTTTATCTCACAGAGTCAGTCTGTTTAAGCATAAGAAAAGATGAATTTGCTCTCCTTTCCTCTGAAAAAATAGAGGCGGCATTTGGGTTCCAGTAGGAGCTGGAAGCATGGCTGAGTTTGACTTTTGAAGAAATGGCATTGCAATATCTTGTTGGGCCTTTCAATTAGATGGAAGGCTTGCCTAAAAGCTTAAGGCACTCCTCCTCATCTGGAGCACGGGTGAGCACCTGCTATCCAGCTAAAGACACTCAAACAGGATTCTGAAAGCTAGTTCTCCAAGTGAAGCTGGAAATATCAGCTAGCTAGTGTTAAATCTTGCATGCTCTGGTGACAGCTGGAGAGAATTGTGCCTGCCTTATTTGCATCTCTATGGTCCATAGGCATCAGTCACTTTGTCACCACCTACCTCTCAGCACTGCCATGGGACAGCAGGCAGTGCCCATGCTAGCCAAGTGTGGGGAAGACCTGGCTTTTCCCTCCTGCTGCAGCGCAGCAGCTGAGCTCTCATGCTGTGAAGGTGAGGTCAGGAGCAGAGCTGGGGGCAGGATACATCCCCAGCAGTGGCACTACAGAGCCCTGTCCCCCTGTGACAAGAAGCTGTTTATTGTCCACGCAAACAAGGCACAAACTATCAGAGCAAGATGTTGGCACACGCTGGCACATTTGCGAGTCTGAGAAACAGTCTGCAAAGTCAGTACGGAACCAGAAGACTTCAGAAGTGTTTTTGGAGTAGCTTATAAAATATACCTGCATACTAGTAAAAATATAGACTGATGAATATTTTCATTTCACATTTTTAACTGAAGAATTAGAATTATATTCAAGGTGGCTCTTTCATCAGTCAGAAGAGGCACTAGGGATTTATTTCTGCTGTTGAACAGTCCAGCAAGCCCAAACTCAAAACAGTACACAATCCAAATTCTGAAGTAACAAATAAATCCTACCACAGAGGAAAGAATCAGGCAAAATCAATTTAGATGATATCTAACAGAGCACAGCAGCAACATTCGGAAATCTTTTTCATATTAAGTCTGTGATCATCCAGTGGAGTAAAAGAGATGAGGTGCGTCCTTAAAACCTCCTTGTAAAATACATAATTGGAGCACATTGCAGCAATGCATGTCTAAACCTATTATTTACAACAAGGAGTTACAACACAGTCGTAGCCAAAAAACCTCCTTAGAAAAACAGGAAAGAGTAGAATTTTCTAGCAGCATTGCAATGACCACTGGGGAGAGCATGAGAGAATCTAGGAAATCTGTTTCTCCTTGGGCTAGATTTATTATTATTTGTCTGTGTCTAAGCCTGTAAGCAGTGCAGGAGGTAAGCCCTTTGGGCTACTCAGCACTGTGAGGGTGGATGGAGGATGGAGGGCTCTGCCCTCAGACCAGCCCTCCCTTCTTTGTAATGCTGCAGTGGATGGGGATACCAGAATGCAACCATTTCAGTGCACTGCAGGAAGTTACAACCAAAACCCAAAAATACAACCATGAAGACTTACAGTCCTGTACACAGCTGTCTTCAGCTCTCAGAAGGAGATTGAAGGAATCAGGGCCTGTTTCCTATAAGATCGATATTTCCTGGAAAACTCTCATCAAAAGAACACAGCCTATCTTCAGAAGCGGCTTCTCTGCCACGTCCTCACATGCTCTGAGTGCACAGTACTTACAGAATTTCATGTTTTATTGATCATCCCATACTTGAGTTTAGCTAATGGATGATACTAGTTATTCAGCCTGTAGGTAGGGGAGAGGTTTTAGTCACGCTTGAATGCAAATATGACTCACAAGACCATACTCTTTGCGGATTTTATGCAACTGCTAGAGCACTGTAGCCTTCTATTCAAACACAGAATAGATTTTGAAAAACAGAACGACTGCCTCCACACTGCTCAGTATCCAGTAATCTGTTTCTTTCATGTCAGATGAGAACATAACACAGCCAAATGAGAGCAGCGGTTTGCATCCACTTTCCATTGCCATGATCAAGGCACCCATCCAGCAGATCACCTATACCACATTTAACCTTCAGCATGCAAGCAGCGCAATGCTACTTTTACCTACCCAACAGGGTAGCAAGAGCTTCTGCTTTACTGGATTGGGGCCTGAATAATCACTTAGGACACAAGACAAGAGCAAATGCAGTGTTTTCTATTAGATAACCATTTTAACCTCTTCTTTGAGAAAATAGCACAAACTGAAGGTTCAGCCTAGCTGGCAGGAAAGCTCATTTTGTTAGTAATGGGAATTTAACCTACAAGAAATGTAAGGGTGGAGGGGTGCAAATTAATTCCAAACAGTCCCATCTGAACACATGATCACAGATCTCAGAGAGGTGCCTTGATTCAAGGTCCCTGGCACTGATGAGAAAGGCTTTAATCATTTCCCTCGGAGAACAGCAGGCACATGAAAGAAAGAAATCCCTTCTGCTCTCCAGCCTGAAAGGGGCTGCAGCACAGCAACTCTTGACAGAGGCCACTTCTTGCAGGCTCACAGTGGAAAGGTGTTCCTGTGGTGCTGCTCCCACCTCTGAAGGCAAGAGTCCCCTCTCAGCTTCTTGTACCAACAGGTTTCCCACCTCTCCTTGGACGCAGGGGAGGTGGGCAGCCCAGACACAAATAAATGCATGTCTGAAGGCAGAGATGTAAGGAAAGGGATGAGACAGGTTCCTGTGTGAGGGTGGCCAATAGCACCTACAGTGAAGAAAGAGTGAGAGGCTCGAAGCCTCCATGAGTGTCACATTGCTTGCGTTGTTATACAGTAATATAACAGCAGGTTTTTGTCACAGTTTCTCTGCTATGCTGAGCTTCTTCCTGAGCTTACTCTTCCTCCCAGAATTTTATATTGCTGCAGCTTTGCTGTTCTTTGCAAAGGAGAAGAGCACCAGCATCTCCTGTGGTTTGGGAAGGGCTGCAAAACCCCTGGTTTGAAAGGACCTCTGGGCCTGCTGCCTGGCTGCGTCAGACAGCAAAGACTTTGCGTGCTATTAAATTACAATCTTGTGCGGCCAAAGGAAGCAGCAAGGGAACTCCATGCTCTCTGGCTGCTGTCACAGCTGCTGAAGCTTCTTTTCACAGGTTTTAAATATTGACTCTCTCTCTCCTGTAGTGGCTGTGTTGCATATACAGCACATGTGGTGCCTTAGTTTTCAAACTGGCATCCAAATCTTGAAAGTAACTTACTGTGAATTCTGGTGGTGTTAACATAAAAGTATATGTAAATGTGTGTCTATTTGTGCGTTACAGAATTACGTCATACACACATACAGAAATGTGATCATCCCTTATGTAAGGTAGGCATGTTAACATCACAGCACAGATGCCTCTAAAGCCCTGTGGAACCATTTCATGTCAACATCATATATCATAGAGCAGAAAGAGTTTTGTAGCATTTAAATATAAAATATTTATAAATTTTGATTTTAGAATTATAGTGTCCAGAAAATGCTTTAGAAAATGTTGCAGTTACGCACACAAACATGATTGTTGGTAGATATATCTACAATATCACATGTGCATGTATGCTGTGCATATAAAATCACAGACAGCATACATAAATACATTCTCTGTAACATAAACGCATTATGTGAGAAGAGAACATAACAGCTTGTTTCCAGGGAAATTACAGCTAAGGTCTTCAAGCACATCTCTCCTCTGTGCACATGGAAATTGTCTGAGGTAGTAGGGGGAAAAAAAAAAAAAAAAAGAGTATGATCTTGCATGCTATGGTCTCACACCAGCATGCAAGGCAGACACCTGCAAGGATATCACGGAGGTCATAATTTTTCCTAGTCCCCCAGTGGCAGCAGAGGAGACATTCACAGCCAAAGCACCCCCAATCCAATGGTGACTCCCATCTTGCTTCTCAGCAAAATCTTCCATCAAAATGAAGATGGCAGCATTTTGGGGGTGGCAATGAAACGTTTCAAAAGTGGCAGTGCCTCTACTCTCCTCCTCCTTTGACAACCATACCCACATTTATAGTCAAACATACATGCAGGTTATCTCCCTTATGAATATATTTCTCTAATGCTTGTGTACATGTGTGCCCTACTTATAGTGGTTCTGTGGGAGTTTAGGACAAATGGTTAAAAGCATGTAAAAACATTCACACTTCTACACGTGCATGGACTATTTAGGACTCTAACTGCTATTCACAAGCAGAACAGATGGAAGGGAATGCAGAAAACTGCACAAAAGCTGTGTCTTTTGCCTATTTTATTTATTTATAACATTTATTGAGGGTTTTGCAAAGCTAATTCTCAGCCGTTACTTGCCTTTTTACAAGCATGTTTAACATCTGCCATGTCAGGTAAATGTGTAGCTGTTTACTCTTCTGTAGAAATGGTGCTGATTACATAAAGGAGCAGGTGTATTTCTTGGGTAATGCAGCTGAAACAGAAATATTTTGTCCCAGGGGAAACATGCCATGGTGTATGAAATGTGCTGAAGATACAGGACACAGTGCTTACTAGGAAAGTCTCAACAAATTTCCCTGTAAGGTGCACATCAGAAGCATCACCACCAGGCACCTGAACACCCCATAATGAAATTATTGCTCTGACAACAGCAGACTGTTCTTCAAACGGGGAGGCCAACAGCAAATTCCCTTCTCAGTACAAGAGTAACACAGCCCTTTCTCCATCTCTCTCTCTCTCTCATGCACACACACTCTGCACACAACAGCCCCTTATATGCCCCTCTTTCCTTCTGGGTATGTCGATGTCCTGATTCTGCAAGTGTGTGCAGCTGGCCAGGAGCCTGCTGTGCAGCCTCCTTACTGCGATGGTTATGAAGCGTGTTAACACCTATTGCCTTCTGCTCCTGTGCTGGTGCTGCTGTTTGCTCTCAGTGCTCTTCTCCCATGTTTGATCTCAGATTACAGCCCCTACCCATCACTCTGTCTGCCCTGATGTTGTTCCTCTAAAACAAAGTGCCCAGCTCCCCTTCCTCCATCTAGCTTAGCTTAGCTTTCCTTTTATCCAGCCAAAAATAAAAGCATCTCCAAGCCATAACACACATAGGCAGCCTGTCTTTGACCAAAGTTACCCCAAATATTTACTACATAATTTGGTAGCTCACTCCTTAGTCGGCTCTACTCAGACTACAGGCAGATCTAGTCAAGGTGTGCTAATTAACAAGCAGTCAGACATACGCAGTATCGGCCCAGTAATTATCCGCTGAATATTTTTGTCTTCCTAAAATGCTTTTGAGCCCATCTAAATTGCTTCCCATCAGCCCAGCGGTGCTGATTCAGAGGTAGTGAGTATATGATACAAAGAGGGTGAATTCCACTAAAGAAAAAATCTCTTCGTGAGTAGTATGCAAATGGGATCTGTTTCATCCTTTGTAGTTGGCAACTCAAAATGCTGTATGACTGCCCCACTCATTAGAGCAAAGGCATCCTGCTGGATACACACGCTGCCCTCTCTGCCTGTTGTTATCCTCAGTAAAATTCATGCTCAGGAAGAATTGCACAGTAAATCTCATTCACTGAGTGACACAGCACAGAGGAATGAGAAGCTCTTGCAGAGTGTATGTATAGTGTCACACTGCAGCCTTCTCACTTCTGAAAGCCCAAGTGGTTTCCAAATGCTGTGCCTTTCCTTGTACACTCTGCTCGCAATCTGGAAATTCATAAAAGGGTTTTAGTTCAGAATTGCACAGACAGGACAATGAAATCTTGTCCTGCTGGCACAGTTCAGTGTTAGGTGCTGCTATGACTTCAGAAATTACAAGAGAGCATGGGCTCTTGCCTGATGGAGAACTTAGTCTGTGGATTTCTAACAACCCTTTGATCTGATGCCTCACAGTGTGATATACAGATTGACTGAAGACACAGTGATGCTAATGAAGTTTGAGTTTTGTTTCAGTGGTACAGAATTGCACTAGCTCCCCTTGTCTTCTGTGTCATTTAGTTTTATCTTCCTTGATTTTCTTCCCTGACTTTTCTAATCATACAGCATATTTTTGTAGGGTGCAGAGCACTGTAGTGCTCTCAACCTTTTGCAGAAGCAGTGGCCTATCATGGTATTTCTCTCTTTTGCAGTGGTGCTTTCCTACAGTTTTCCTCCATGCTTCCATCACATCTGCGCAAGTACATTCAGAGATGAGAGTTCAGAAAAAAGCTAAATATATGAGAACAGACCTTGCAGAAGGTGGGTTTGTCATTATTCTCTTTAATGGCATTGATTTCCTTTTCATTTTCACTGCTGGAGAGAGGAAGAACTGTAAATAAGAGAATAATGCTACTGTCACACTGACATACTGTAATGAACAGCACAATACCCCATGAATGAAAAACACAGGAAAGCGGTTCTGCAAAACTACCATTTCCAGGGTCATAGGTGATGTATTTATGGAGCTTTATTTTTTCCTGGCTTACTGTGTAATGGAATCATTGAAATGCAGAAGCAAAAGGTGCTCAAGGGGTCAGGTAAGACAGCCCTCAGTGAGGTGTTTCACCTCCCCCAAGGATGAGGACTTTGTTGTCCTGCTGCACCTCCCTTCATGTGTGAAAGCTGGGGTGCAGAACACTCGATTTATCACAGCATGGGGTGTGCTGCACCTATCCAGCATGCTCCTTCTGTCCCGCAGGAGCCTGGGACACATGTGGCAAGGGTGAGCTGAGGAAGTCTTTGACCCAGGGCAGCTCACTGCTGCACCAGAGTGACTCACCCCAGCACCCTCCTGAGCTGCCTGTTGGGCGAAGCAGAGACAGACGTCGGCCTGAATACCTGTCCTCCGCCCTGCCCCACCCCGTACCAAGACACAGGCTCCTGTCTCCAGACCTCCACGTACCTAGCATTAACTCTAGAGCGAAAGCTTTTCCTAATATCCCAACTAAATTGTCTCCTGATGCAAATTAGACTAATTTATTCTGGTCTCGCTGTAGAAAGTAAACCACAGCATAAATAATGAGTACCCAAGAGATCCTGTTCCTTGCTCCTATCTTTCTCCAAGCTACAGCATGGCCCTAAGCATTTTGAGACTTACACTTTTCCAGTAAGACTGTCATAAACATAGTTGAGCAAGAGGACAAGGACGGAAAACTTTACCATTTCTTAATGAGAAAGATACTTGGAAACACCTCTTTTTTGGGTAATGCTGAGAGACTCACAGTGAGCAACATGTAACAATCCTACATAGTGGGAAGGATCAGAGACAGCCTGAGAAGATGACCTGGAAAACTTGTTTGGGTGACGATCTGTCACAAGATAAAGTAAGTCTGCTTGAATGGAAGTATTTCCTGACATAACGTTTTGGAGATATTTGAGTTCATCGGTGAGTCAGACCCACAAGGGATGAAGCTATTTGCACTTGATCAACCAAATCTTATTGGAAATTACCTTCATGAAGACAAGCTGCTGAGAAAGGGGACTGGGGTGGGGGTGTTGACCACCACTGTAAGCTAGTTAACAAGGTAAGAGAAATAAAGGCATTTGTTCTGTGATTGCAAAAGAAGCCCAGAGGATACTGTGAATTCTTGTAGATTTCAGTAGGCTACCAGTCACAGCGACTTTGTCCCTTTTCTATCTGCTGATCGTATGCTCATATTTTACTTGATCCTGGTCACAGTTCTCTAATCCTTCTTATAGAGCAGACTTTACTGAAACAGATTATTGTACAGCAAGGTCTTAGCTATTTCCCTTGCTGTATTTATCTCTCCTGAGACTTGTGTAGGAAACTAATCAGAGCATCAGCTTCTTTCCATCCGTGCAAAAACATGAGAGGTTATGAGTTTCACTGCTCAGGACTGCCTTACAGCCAGGTTTTTAAATGTGGTCATTTGTAAGAGAACTAAGCCTCAGAAAACACCATAAACTTCTTGCTTCTGCAAGTTAAATTTAGTTAGAAAGACTGAATTACAGTTAACCTTAGTACAAACACGTAACAGAAGGAAGGAGTAAATGCCATGCTGCCATACTGAGACTGATCTTTATGAGAAAGGAAAAAAATACATTCATGAAATGCTAAAGTGTTTTGAAGCAGTGAATCTAAGTGTTAGTGTCCAGAGAGCGAATTTTTGCAATAATCAGATACAGCTGGCCTAGTACTACAGGCATAATAGTAAGGTTTTAATTTTGGTGCTCGCTACAGTTTACGATGTTGGCTTCCAGAATATTTCTTTGCCTAACAAGCATTCACAGACAGAGCAGGAATAAAGATCAATGTATTTTTAACTTACTTACATGGTACATTTGTTACAGATTATGCCATTTTGAAGACAGAAAACAAGCCTCAGAGCATGACAGTGAAGCAGACCTTCAGCCAGAAATGAGTTCTGCCTATAGGAAAAGATGCACGAGAGGACACACTCAGATGAAGAATTGTTGTATGTCAGACATTAAATGACAAGCAGAAGGAAGGCCACAAGGAAAACAGCAATGGTATAACTGCACACCAACGAATGCAAGCTGGGTCTGAAGATCATGTAAAGACAACTCAAAAAGCTGAACACCAGGCAACCACTGGGTACAGTGTGACTGTACATTTCCGGCCAGATTTCTGTAGAATAAACTCTTCAAGCAGTTGTTTAAGTATTAGTATCAAAGAACAAAAAGGACAGAAAAGAGAACAGATGTTAAGGGCCGCTGGGCAGCCAGGAAGCTCATGGCAGCTGCAGGGGCAGTAGTCTGGTCCTCTGGGCTATGCCAAATGTGCAGGGCATGAGCAAGAGCTTCAAAAGCCTGACCACCACCCAGAGGCCTGAGGTGAGGCAGAAGCTGTCTGGAGCGTGAGCAGCAACTGGAGGGGTTGGGGTGGCCTAGCTGGGACCAGAGCAGCAGCAGGCCACTGTACCAGAGCCTGGCCTGGCCAAGAAGCTGCGGGAGGGTCGTGGAAGAAAGGGACTTCAGCTCCTGCAGCTGAAGTCAGCTCTTCCAGTGCAAACTTGTGACAAGGAAGGTGAGTGAAAGAACATGCTGGTCCTGATTACATCAACCTGATGCAGCAAGTTAAAGCACTCACTGTCTGCTCCACCGTGTGAAATTGGCTCCAAGCGAACACACCACACAACAGCCCTTCCCTGGCACTGTGATTCACACTGATGGATATTGCTGAACCCCTCTCCCAAGCCATTTGCATTTACAAAGCTCACACTTGCAGATCACACCTTTATTCATTACTTAATTTCTGTTGCTTTTCTCAGGGAGCTTCTAGATACAAACAATGTCATCTTGCAGATCAGGAAGCTGGTACCTGGAAGGTTGCACAGTGTTTCAGAAGCAGAAGACAGCCTGCAGTCCAGCTCCCCATCACAGCAGAGTCAATACAGCAGCATGGTATTCGCAGGTAGCTGCAGCAACACAAAATGTAACGGACATAAAGATGTAACTGTGTGCTGCAAGCTTGTGTGTGCCAGCCAAAATCAAACTGTCGCTAACTCCAGTGTGTGCAGGGACGTCACCCAGCTTGTGACCAAGAGGAGCACATCAGCACCACCTCCTGGCAGCTGCCTAATTCCAGATATTTATGTAATAAAGAACAGCAGCAGGTGAAAAACCTGATCTCTGTGTGGGAAAACCGCAAAATCATGCAGTAATGGTAACATTTTCAATTCCTGTGATAGCTCTTAGGTCCCAGGGCACCAGGACGTGCTCCTGGTGTCTGGGTGTGATGGTCTAACAGGTAGGTGATGCCTTAAATAATTCAAGACACCATGAAGAACAGGGTGAGACAAGAACACACCAAGGCACATTCTTCACTTACAAAGGCTAAGGCGAAGTAAGCCCAAAAGCTCGCCCCACATCACATGTTGTCATTGGAAAATTGAAGCACTCTAATATTTTAGTACAAAGGCCTGAAAGAGGTTTTTGAAATGCGTATTAACAGCCTGTGCAGTAAGAGTGTCCGAGCTTTACGTGGCAGCGCCTGCTTATGCCTCAGCCCATCACAGCCTATACTGTAGCCAAAACTTCACTCTACTTACAAAAGCCAGAAAGGCAATGTCAACGTTTGTCTTCCGCAAAGAGAAAGCAATCCAAAGATAAGTGCCAGCAGTTTCCTTCAGAAGGTGCTGGATCCTGTACTTGAACACGACAGCCTTGCAAAGGGCAGCAGGATGATTATCATACTGCAAAGAGGATGAAGATAGCTTCCTGGCTGTTTCTTTGCCCACTTGACAGTGCAAAATGATGATGTAGGAAGGAAATTGCTAAGCATAAAATGACTCTTGAAACTTGCATGGAGGAAAAAGGAAAGAAACTCTCGTGAAACCAAATGAAATTATATTACACTTATGCCAGTTTTTCAAGTGGTGAGATTACTCAAACAGAAGTGCTGGTAACCAGGGGAAAAAAAAAAAAAAAAAAAGAATCTAGGAGAAATCCTGACTCCTATCTAAGAAGGAAGCTGCAAAATTCAGCATTTCATGAAAGCTGAATAATGAATCCTGCACTCAGGGTTTCTAATTGGAGGGTTAGAAAACTCATTTTCTCACTCTCAGACTTCAGTGAAAATGTTCTCAAGAGCCCTCTTCTTCTTCTGGAATATATAGCTCTCCTCACTTTCTTGTGGCCAAATACAATCTCTAATACACATCAACAGAAGAGCTATTTGCAAGTATTAGCAAGGGTTAGCATCATTTTTTCCTGACACAGATGTAATGCCTTTATTTTTATAATGACTTAATTTATTAATCATTTTAAAGCTGATTTAAGGGTAGCTTTTCTAAACTGCTCATCCACTAAAAAAAAAAAAAAAAAAAAAAGTGTCATGAGTGCACTTGGCATCTGTGGGCATACAGAATGACACTCCAAGGACAGATTCCTCCTCTCTGCTCCTCAATCTTTTGAGGAAGAGTCACCCAGTCAAATTTCACTTTGGTGCTTTGATAGGAACGCACTTTAAGGTCCAGTAAACATGGGGAGATAAAGGTTTCTCCATGTTTCAGAATAGAATCTCATAGATTCTGCTCTAAAAATTAAGCTGATCAGGGAATAAATCAATGTCTAAATCTGCTTGGAAACAGGAGGAGGGAATATTAATGTGAGATGTGTCACAAGCTCATTTCTTACCTACCACTCCCCATGCATACTAAATACGTGGTATAGCATCCTTACCCAGAGGAAGTTACCACAGGGTAAGTCTACACAGCACATGGAAATAAAACAAAACAAAATAAAAGACATGCACAGGGCAACCTTGGCTTAAGTAGAATATTTTAATATTCCATTAAAGATTAATTTCTTAAAGCAATCCCAAACCTGTTTTCTCACTGGACACCCAACGCCTATTTCTAGCCCTAGGCTTCCCTGTGATGTTGATACTGCACCTTAAAGTTTAGGAGAAGGGAATCGTAGAATCATAGAATCATAGAATGGCTTGGGTTGGAAATGACCTCAGAGATCATCTAGTTCCAACGCCCCTGCCGTGGACAGGGCTGCCAGCCACTAGCTCACTAGATCAAACTGCCCAGGAACCCATCCAGCCTGGCCTTGAACACAGCCAGGGATGGGGCAGCCACAACTTCTCTGGGCAGCCTGTGCCAGCGCCTCACCACTCTCTCAGTGAAGAATTTCTTCCTGATGTCCAACCTAAACCTCCCCTCTTCCAGTTTTAGCCCATTCCCCCTTGTCCTAACAATGATTAATTGTTTCCAGCGCTGGCCAGGACTCCATCTCAGGTAGCTATGTTGTATCGGTGGCAATCAGAACTCTAAGGCAGAAAATGCTGTTCTTTACCATTCATACCCAGCATCCTCCCCAACTGCTCAAACACTGTGAATGCAACTTTGCTTCATTCTGTGCAACAAGATCTCCTGCAAAACCAAGGGGTTTACAGGACAGAGATAAGCCAAGCTTCTACACTGACGTTCTCAAAGCAAGCACTGACCATCAGTCCCCAGACACCTCATCGTACCAGATGCATTCTTTCTATGAGTGTATTCAAATTTATGATAATGTGTAGCATATATATGAAGTGTGGGAGATAGAAATTCTTCCTCCCAAGCTAGAGGATAGATAGTTATTCAAGTATGTTATAAAAAGCAGAAAGCAAGTATTAGTATTATTTATCTTTCCTATGAAGAAGCAAAAATATTATTATTAAAAAGCCGAGGTAGTTGAAATTTAATTCAGGAGAAACATGGTGAACAAAAAGACAGCCTCCAAACCTCCACTTACACCACTTTCATAAATTATAAATAAACAATTTCTTAATGATAAACACTGAGATATAAGCATAATAGTCATTTCCTATTGAAAGGGGCTTAAAGATCAATGGAGAAGTTTGGCCTACTAAAACACGCTCACATTTTACAAATGAAATAATTCAAGTTAGAAACTTTTAATTAAAAGCACTTTATAAATTGCATTCATTATGTATGTTTGCGGTGATATATTTCTTAGCTCTCTGAAGCAATCTGTTTTCCTTGGTTTCTTTTTCTTCCACTTAATAAATTATCCTCATTTACACAAAATGTTAATGCCACACTGTCTATTAATAGGATAAATATGGATTTCAGTAACAACAAATTATGGGGTGCCACTATTAAATGATCTGCCCCTTCCCAGCTCAAGTTCACTGTTGAACACCAAGCGTGCCAATGGGTTGGCAGATGCTTTTTGCAGCACAGCACAAGAAACATTCAAAGTGAAGCTTTCAGAAATTGCTCCTTTGGGGTGGTCTAGCACTGTCTGATGTTTGCTGTGCCTGAGTTTGAAGCAGGACTGTGTGTGCTCCCCTCCCGGCACTGACCTTCCTCCCACCATGCAGGGGGAGGTTAGGACGTTCAGAAACGCTGGTAGCAGGGCTGACTGACTCTATTTCTTAGCTGATTTGAAGAGTTTGTCATTTAAACACTTTTAAGACATGAGCCCCCATATATATCACGTTTTCTCACAGACTTTGTCTGCTATGCCAGATGCTCCATTCTTACAGAGACCACACAAAGACAGCTTGATGGAAAGGGGCAAAGACTGCTTCCATAGAAGCATTAACAAGCTGCAAGGCTTATGCAAAGCTAGCAGAGAATCTTGCTTTTCTTATAAAACCTTACTGATTTTTTTTGTCTGTTAAGCACATCACTGCTCTAGTAATAATTCTAGCCCAGCTGCTAAGCCGCGCAGTTTCAGATCAGTGGGCTCCGAGTCAGGTACCTAAATCTGTGTGGGAGCAGGTAAACACAGCTACCTTGATTTGGTACTGTACACTCAGAAAGTCAAATGAAATTAACTGCTTAGAGGAGGACTGCACTCGTCTGTAGTCAGGGAAACACTGAACCCTCTTGGAGAAGTCTAGGTGAAATATTGTACCTCTACAGAATTTATTTTTTTCTTGTGACTGCTATATGAAATAAAGATAAGTTCAAATTTCCCAGCCAACATCTGGTGAGTTCTGCCTTGCCTTTTATTGTGCCACTGGTGCTTTGATCAATTTAAAGACTCACACATTGATGTGGCATAGAAACCATCCTTAAGCATCAGCCCAGCCCTCCCCAGACTAGCCCAGGCTTTTATATTCCCTCACTCTGTTTACATGACTGATCTCAAACCAGCCAATGGCAATTTCCATGCATTTCCCCCTTTCCATCACCAGCACTTGCACGTTACTTTCAGAACTTAACATTTTGAGTAAAAATGAAAAGGTATGGTTTCTGCTCCAGCTGCACTTCTAAAATCCCAGGAATACACTGGCATTTCATCAAAGATTCAAAAGTTGAAAAAAGGTAGAATTAAGTTTTTGCAGATGGCATCCCTTTGCACAAATTCACCATGATACAGTTAATAACTACAGAAACATATGTTATTATGCTTTTTAAAAGATCTTCCACATCATTTAGTGTGTAAAATAGACAGTGCTCAACTAAATGAACAGATTTTGTTTTCATTGTTCAGTGTGATGACCCCCACCTTGCATGCTACAATGTTGTTGACGAACAAACACCAAGGGGTTGGGACTCATCTAAACTTCAGTGTCCTCATTGCAGGCAACCTTTCCTGAGCTAGCCATTTACATTCTCTTTAAAGCAAAGAAGGGGGAATAAGCAGTTTTAAGAAGCAGTTCTTGAGACCAAGTTGAAAACTGGCTTTAGGGTAAGATAAATTATGTCCTGTAAATGCCTGCTTCTCACCATCAAAACAAGCCAAGGTACGAACATCACTATCTAGTTGGATAAATCCTGTATTTATGTCCTGACATTTTTTTCCAGACTCCTTATGCATGCCTTTTAATCCCTTCAGGGCAGCTGTTGAGTCCTTAGCTGTTCTGAGCATCGGACTTGGACGTATCCAGTCAGGTTCTGAAAAATGACATCTCTATATCCAGTGGCCATCTGAGTAAGGTCAGTGGACAAGGAATAGCTGGGAGTTTGTGGCAGAGGTGAGGGAAGACTCTCTCCCTCCAGAGCAGTAGTTGGTGGGGGGGGTTGCGGAAGCTGCCTCGCACTCCTGGACTGTCCTGGTGCTTCCTATTTGCGTTTTTTGCTCCGATCAGGACCCTCGAGGAATGGTCCCTCGGCACGGGGCTCCGCTCCTCAGCTGATCCACTTGAGGTCTTCCAGGTCTTCAAGGTTTGATCTAGTGGCTGGCAGCCCTGTCCACGGCAGAGAGGTTGGAAGTAGATGATCTCTGAGGTCTCTTCCAACCCAAGCCATTCTATGATGCCTGGTTTGGGGTGATTTTGCAACTCAGTGACCCTTAGGATGTAAGCTGTGCCTGTACATAGCAAGGGTATAAGACTGGAAGATGAATTCTATGTCAACATTATTAAGTACAAAGGCACTCCTGACTGCTGTAGCACTGCCATAGCTGACCTCTGAAGGGTTATCAAGCAGCCAATGCTTATTTGCTCTGCATAGACAACAGAGGTTTTACAGCAATTTTCGAAGATATTTGCAGTCTTCATCCTAACAGAAAAAGCAGGCTGCAGAGCTGATCATACTGCAGCCTGAAGAAGTATGGAGACAGACGCAACTATAGAGAGAGGTCAAGATGTGCAAAAAATCAGCTGCTTAGTTTCCTTAAGGAATACAGCTCATTCCTCCTACTTCTTGGCAGAACTGTCTTTTTCTGCCTTTGGCCTGATGCTATATCAAAAAAAAAAAAAAAAAAAAAAAAAAAAAAAAAGGCATTTTTCCCCCTTTACAGATATTTGTTTTAATGTAACATATACTTCATCTTAGTAGCATCCTGACATTCCCTTCCAAAACACCCTGCCCTCTGCTGTCCTGCAGGCAGGAGCCCATGCAAAATCTGGTGTGCACAGTATCTGAGTGGGAAGACATCATGAAGGAGTGCAGGAAGCTTCTAGAAAATGAGAGTTGCCTGGTTTGGAAAAGTCTTTTAATAAAGCTCCAGAGTCTTCAGACTGAATATGTGTTCAGCCACACACTTCAGCAGAGCCAGCTACACATGCCTGAAAATAAGTTACACAAATGGGTGTACTTAGTTAAGGAAAATGAGCTGCATTAAGAGGAAAACTTAATGTAACCACAGAGCTAATCGGTGCTATCACCATGTGCTTGTTCATATTTCCTAGTGACATTTTTGACATGAAGCTTAGTCTGGAATGGAAGAGATATAAATATGTATTTCATTTGGCAGTCTGGCCTAGATAAACAGTATATCACTTTTGTGGATATAGGATTTACAAATGTCTCTGGAGACTAGAAACTCTTGACAATCCTCAGCACAGTAATTGATCTTACTTGCTGGCCTTTTGCATTCATATCACTTTGGTCTCGTATGTTAAATAATTCAAGCATCTTATTTTCTGATTGCAAAGAGTTGGGTTTGACTCACAGTTTTGGTTGGTTTTTTGTTGTTGTTGTTTTTTTTTTTTTGTCTTTTTCAGCAGCATGAGCCTGCAGAGTAAAGAAACAGTAACAGCAGGGTCCTGTGTGGTAGGACTTCTGTGACAGCATTTTGTTCTTGCTGTGAGTGTGAGCTACACTAGTGCCTATTTATATTTCATTGAATAAGTCAAAGTGTGAATTCCAAAAGTAAAAGCACAAATGTTTCTTTCATGGAGAAAAATAGCAGTTGTTAAATACATGTACTTATTTTTGAGGGCATGGGTGTGTTATCAGCGTGTCTAACCTTTAGTGAGGAAGGTTACCTCTGCTATTCGGATGAAAAAGCAGGTATCGCTTCCTGTACAAGAGCTTGGTGCAACACAGAATTTAGCCACTAAACATGGACTCACTGAATGCTCTCCTAAGAGAAATTGTACTTGCAGTATGTTTCACACCTGGTTTATAATAGCTCCTGTCAAAATATTCCTCATAAACATATGGAAGAGTTGTTTTAATCCCCCTTAAGTAGATTGACTTGAAAGTATTAGTGGAGGAGCGCTGGTGACAACCAGTAAGCCCTAAGCACATTTTCAGGATTTCTCTGACTAGCTTTTCAAACCACTCCAGAGTAAATGTGCAGAAAATACAACAAAAAGAGACCCTGAGATATCTCTCAGCTTGTGCTACATGAGAGGCCCTCTGACCCTCCCTCCTGTGGGACAGGACTTGCTGCACAGAATTACACCCACCTGGAGGCATCCTTCCCCCTCACCAAGGAGAGCAGTGGGGCCATCACACAGGGCACAATGATGGCAGCCATAGGGGCCTGGGTCCCTCTTCTGCTCTTGTTCCCTCTGGTCACCCATGGCCATGCAGCACTACTTCTTACTGGTGCCTGTGTTTCACGGGGACCTCCTCACCTCTCCACATCGCAAAGGAGTTTCATGCTTCAAGTCTGCATATACTGGAGTTACGACTAAACAAGCAATGATCACATGTGCCCTAATAAATACTTAATAGCCCGTTACAAGCTAACAAAATTTCCTAATGCCGTCCTTACGATTCTACACAGTCTTGATAGCAGACATTCAAGTCTTTACATTTCAGCATTCAAGTCTTTACATTTTTTTTGAAGGGTGGCTGTTCTAAGTATACAGCATACAAAAGCATGGTGGAAATTGTTATTTTTAGCATTTTTATAGCCCTCTCTTTGCTAGCACATATATGTATAAGATGGAGAGTACAATATACCTTGCAGTATTGAAGGGGCATGTTCAGCTTGTCGTTTGGCAAAAGCCCTACTTGGAGACATACTCAAGGTTTTCTGCCTTTGACAGCTTTATGCTCTTGTTGTCAGGATGTTCATCTTCTCTTGGGGTTTTAGCATTCTGAATGTTCCTGCTACGGTGTCTTCAAATCAAAATAACGAGACACAAGCAGGCACTATCTTAGATATGTCATTGTCGGTAATTGGCAGGGACTGCTTATTTGCAGACCCTTGTGGCTGTAACCCAAGCAAAGAGCTTAATCTCTGTATTGAACCATAACTCTAAAGTTAGAACCATTATGGTCCTTTATTAATAATAGCAATACTCAGCACTTGTGTATCACCGTGCCTTTTATAGGAGAATCTTGAATGTGCACTGCAAGCACTAAGTAAGCCACAAAACACCCTTGGGTAGTTCAGAATGATTATTATTTCTTCATTTTACAAAGGAGCTTCAAGAGGTCCTTTTTTTCCTTCTTTTTTTTTTTTTTTTTTTTTTTTTTTTTTTTTTTTTTTTTTTTTNGCAAGGAAGACCTGGTCTGCCCAGCTAGGTTGCTAGTAGGTTTCATGGACCACTCTGCTTTTGTTCATAAATTTTAAGGGCATGAGGAATGACTATGATCATCTCGTTTGACCTCATGGACCATACAAGACTATTTGTTCTGGCTGAAAAATGGAAATTTTCCACTTCTATAGAGCAAGATTATATCTGTACATTTACTACACACATTACACACTTTAAACAGATGCCTTACATACAGGCTTAGTAAATCAGCCCTGTTAGAATCAAAACAGAGTTTTTTGTGACATGTCAATCTCTCTTACAAATTCATTTCACAGCTGACCTTCCTCAGCTGAGCACACTTTATTGCCAGCACTCATGCTGCAGCAGGGTGAGTTATTGAGTGGACTCTATTCATCCACCACCATGACTAAAGACCACAGAGGTCTGCTGCAATTAGAGTAGCATGAGGCTTGGTGTCTTACTGCCCAGAGTGAATCACGTCCTTACTGTAAGCAGAATATTTAGTGTTAAACAATAAAAAATGATAGATATCTGCAAGGAATATCTGTAACAATTATGCTTAGCCATGTGTTCCCCATTAGCATAGCAATGAACTACTGTCTTCTGAGATAATGTGAGGGAAAAATCTACTACAGGGGTTTTTCTCTTTCTCACATTATATTTAAGTCATTTCAAACTTACAAGACGTGAGAACAAATGAGAGTGGGCAAGACACAGCAGTTATGGCAATACATGAGTACATGCATAAACTCACCAGAGAACAATAAGAAAAAAAAATACAAAGATAAACACTGGAGGAGCAGACTTACTAGACGAAGGATGAATGTATACCATAACAAACTGAAACTGTTCCTTTTGCTCGTTTGCTTAATTCTGTAGAGGAATAACTCTGTTCATACTTTCTTTGAGGGAGGTGCATCATATATATAAATCCCTGGACATTGTACTTTTAGCATTCAGAAATGTTTTCTATTAGACACATATCCATTTTACTATTCAGAAATCATTTCCTGGGAGATTTTTTGTCTAATGTTGAACCAGTGACTGATGGCATATCAATGGAAAGATCTACCATGGACTCCAGTCTGGGCTTCTACGTGTATGTCTTCCTCATCAGAACTTGGTGGTTTTTAAAAGCAGCAACGTAAGGATGATATTACAGACCTTGGGAGAACGCATCTTCAAACTACTTGCAAATAAAACCCAGGAAATTGAAAGAGAAGATACAAAGAAATGATGGGGGGAAAAAAAGTGCTTCTTACCCACTGCAGCATTGCCAGCAATGCTTTAGGAAGGTTATTGTCCTCAGTGGCAAAGATAACTGGAATGAGTTGGTAAGATTTTTTTCTATTTCTAGCAGAAACGGAGCAGCAGCTGTTGTTTATGTACGCTATCAGGCCTCATAAACAGAGAACAATAAAAAAAATGTATGTCTTAAACACCAATCTGCCTTCCAATAAACCCTGGAACAAGAAGAGAAATGCACATAAGGCACACATTAATATCAACTGGTTCAATGTCCAGAAGAAAGGAAAGATATTAAAATTTTGACATTGAATCATCTGTAATAACAAACAAAAGACGAGGACAGGGAAAGGTACATACTTCAGGGACTTTAATTTTCTTTTTTTTTTTTTATGGAATTCTTTTGGGGACATGATGCACCTTTGTACCAGCAACATATTGCAATTGATGTGTTAGTCCATGCAAGGAGGTTTTCTCTCACACAAACATAGCTAAGTGGTTCCTACAGCAAAATCGTCCTGTTGTTACTGAATTCTTCCTGCCCACCATGGGAAAAGGTGCATTTTGTTGGAGTGGTCTAGCATCCCTTCTCAGTCAATGGTGCTAACTGCAGGAGAACATCTTTGATCCTTAAGGAGAGGGGTGAAAAAGATACAAAGACTAGAAGCATTTGTGGGATCTCTGAATGTAGCTGATGCTCGGTATGGTTTTAATCATACCATCTGCCAGATGAGGACTCACGAGTTAAATATATGTGCTTGACAGCTGTGGACAGAAGGGCTCAGACAACAGGACTTGCAGAATGAAAGGCTAGGACTACAAATTATTCCACTTTGTGAAATCAAAGTCTTGATAGCCATCAGAACTGCTGAGTGCTTTTTCTGACAGGTCTCTTTAGGAGAGACTGTCTCAAGAGTAATGGAGGTTGCACTAACTTTTGAAGAAGGCAGAAGTGAGAGCACAAGGATACAAGGGGCCTCTGCACAGAAGGTGCTGCAATAAAAATGGCGTAAGTGAGCAAAGGAAAGGGAAGAAATCAATTGTACAAAGTATCATGGACTTCAATGCTTCTGTATCTGTGCTCTCTAGAAGCACATTCTTTTGATGTATTTTGAGTTAGAATGTCACTGCTTTTTACGAATAGAGAAAAAGCTGTTTTTCATTATCTTCAGAATGCATCTGCCCCCAAATCAAGCCACCTGTAGCACAAGAACAGTCTCATTACCTCTGGCACACATGCACACAATTCCTACTCTTATATATAGAAGGCTTTGTCATTGACTTGTTACTGAGAGTTCCCATGAGGTCAGTGAAAGTCTGGAAATTGTGACCATACGTTTCAGTCTTGCCCTTGGTTCAGTTGTTACTGGCACCTTCCTTATCCAAGACTAAAGCTTCTGTATCACATTTTATGTGTTAAAGGTGTAAGTTATTTTAAAGTAATTGACTGAGCTACTGATCTCTGGAATTAAAGTAGATGTGATTTGCATGCACATCTGCTTTGCCCTAAATTATTGGCAAGAAAAGGCAATATCTAAACTTCAGCTGCTCCCCGTGTTGTATTTAAAATGCTCTTAGTGAGACATACATATGTGAATAATAAAATAATTTAACCATAAGTTTGTTAAACATAAGACAGACAGACAGAAAGTCAGGTTTCAGTCTCAAAGTAAAAAACAGAATGACACAACCAAAACTTGTACAAAGGCACTAACTGACTGTCTCCTGTCCTGAAAGTTTTGATCTTTTGGATGATAACAAGAATGCAACTGCAGCAGTGTTTCCAGAGTTTCCAGGTATCTGAGGATGTTTCTAAGACACACTTCTTGCTTTTACTTAGGTGTTGCTGAACTAGAAGTTAAACCAAAGGAGAAAAAGAAGCCTTCATATGTCTGTTATTTCCCATATCTGTCCTATCTGTTATTTCACATACATGCACCTTTGACTTATCCAAAATACATGCCTGAACTGTTTGGCATGAATCCTTTAAGCATTGCTTGTGTAAGACTAGCTCAAGGAGAGTAAAATTCAACATTCTGAAAAGCTTCAGACGACTCCTATTCTTTTCAATGCAATTAACCTGGAATGTACTCTGGCCACTGTTAGGACATTTCTATTGCAAATTAAGCTGAAATTATTGATCAAACTTTCTTTGCATAGTCAAATTCACAATCGTTTATAATAATGAGGAAAACTCCCTATATTTTTATCCAAAAGTAAATTAGAATGTTTCTCTTGCTACCCTTCACTCAAGAAACCACCCTATTCTTTTACAGCAAATTTTCGGGCAGTTTTGTTTTTGTGTGTTCAGAACAAAGAGCTTTCTAGTGATTGTATTTTTAATATTATTTGACACAGGCCTATAACAGGCACACAGGTGCCAATTCATTTTTAGCATTTCAATTCTTTTTTAGCAGATGTAGAAAACAAACAAGCAAACAATCAAAATATCTGCCACAAGGTGCATAAATTAAAAGAGGAAACATGCAGCCAGTAAAACAAGGATGTAACAACCAAAACAGAGAGGAGATACAGTGAATGGTTAACAGGGATTATCTTCTATAACAGCTGTTCAAACTATAAGGTATTTTTGGCAAATCAAAACTAAGAAGGATATGAATATCAGAGGAAAACAGTAAAAAGGCTGTGGAGAGCTATGAAGATTTAGTAAAAAATGGGAATGTCCAGAAAGAAAATTAAAGACTATGAAGATGCCTCTGAAGAAAGGGGAAGGCCAAAGAGGAAAAAAAATCTGAGACCTTTTGTTAAAATCAGCCATAGCCCAAGGTTAAGCAGAAGCTGAGAGACTATAAGATGTCCTGTGACTGTCGCTTCAGGTTAATTGCACACAATCGTCTGGGTTACAGTGCTCATCACCTGCTTGTCAAGTCTTTCCACTGGCTTAAAGCACAGATTATAAACCCTTCAGCTAACAAGAGACCTTCTTTTAAATGAGATTTGGTAATTCTGTAGTTAGCAAAATGGAAGAATGATTTCTGATGTTGTTCTACAACAACCAAAGGACCCTTATTAGCTGCAGAAATTGTTCAGTACTCTGCAGTCGTTGTTTACCCTGCACACTTAATACAGCAATTTTCTTCTTAGTGGCCTACAGACTCCCAGGCAATTCATATTTCTAGGTCTGCAAAAAGTAACTAAAGCCAGCATTCTGTTATAAATAGAATAGTAAATAGACTCTGCAGGAATCTGTAGCTCTCCTGGAAAATGCTGAAGCATTAGTGCTTTGAAAAAAGGTCTAAGCTACAGGTCCTTTGTTATTTTGCAACAATCAGCAAAGGAGAAAGAGAGATCGTGCCTTTACAGGCAGTGTAAGGGCTGTGCCTTGCTAGAAGGCTCAGGAGCAGAGGACGTCCTACAACCCTCAGACACCTCATGCTCCTTGCTGCCACTGTCTGTGTGCCCCCACAGGCGACAGCACACAAATTGGATTAAGAACTGACTCAAGTCTTCACAACTTGTGTAATTCCTATATTTTCATGCACACTTATAATTGGAGACATTATACCCTTTGTCTCGTTTTATCTACACTGAAGCAGCGCCAGCGTTTCAACTAGCACTTAGGATATTAGAAGGGCTTGAGAAAGTGGATTGAGAAGAAATGGTTGTGCAACATGCAAATTCTGTGAGACTTTCTCTTATTTTAAGAAACGCAGCTAGAAATCTGTGGAGCAGAGAGGTGAGGGTGTACACCAGTACACCAGTTCATCTTTCCTGCCACACTGGGCACTCCTGCTATCTTTGCTCATTTTACAGACTCAGGCAAGAGAGACTATACCACGTAAAAGTGCTAACTACAAATTTATGAGAAACATACTTTTAATTGTAAGCCTGCTTTCTCTACTGATCATTCTTGTTTCTATCCATTTTATACAACCCTCCTGCAAAAGATTTCTGTTTTTTTCACCTGTATGTTCTGGGTAGTTCTTCACTGATTTTTTTTTTTTTTTAACATTATTTACTATTAATCATTCAGAGGATGCATTGTCACAATGTTTTATTTTCTGTTTTTTCATATATATATATAAATATGATTCAGGAAAAAAAAAAAAAGACATTTTTAAAAGATCTGTTTTTCAAATAGCTAATATCAGATGTGAAAATATAACAGATTTCCACAGTAAGAATTTCTATGTATTGGTAAATAACAGAAGATTTAACTTTTATTAATGATACCATGAAATAACATTCATCTAATTTGTAAAGAACCACAAACAAAAGCATAATCTTTAAGTAGGATCAAAAATATCTACACTAGTCCTGGCATATGTTTGTCTAATCTAATCTTAACAACACAGCAGGATGGAGCTCTCAAAACCTCACTAGGAAACCTCTTTCCATGAATAAGTACTCCTTTAACATCATG